>JAOTQE010071790.1:0-16863 GCA_025631205.1 Nesometra sesokonis
AAAAAAAAAAAAAAAAAAAAAAAATAATAATAATAATAATATAGGCTATACATAATGTATCAATTAAAAAAAAAATTAAGGTTGATACAAAAATTCTTGAACTGTGCTACCAAAATATGATTGTAGTGTAATCACTTTTTGTATCACTATGGGGGTGGATGTATAACTTGTAATGATAAAGACCTTCTCAACAAAATTATAAGTAGAGTAAATCACTTGGTTAATTCAATTTTTTTAGATATAAATCCAAAGTTTGACTCTACTGCCGTCACTTTTACTAAGCGTATCCTTTCCCAACCAATCCACCCATTTTTTCATGAGTTTATTTTTCTCCCCTCTCTCCTTCGTCTCGGATCCCGTTATACCCGTTTTAAATATGAATTAATTCCCAAGTCTATTAAACTCTTTAACGCCCAAGTTTCTAGATAAATGTCGTGTTCATTGTAGTATGATAAATGTAATATTTTTAAGTAGGTTTATTGCATATCTTAAATTGTACTTATAATCATTGTATTTATATTTTACGTCTTTTTAATTTGTACAATGTGGTGTACAAACAAAACATTTTCAATTATTCAGAATTGAACGAATTAAATGTTGTAAGAGCAGCGCTATTATTAACTAATCAGACGGGTATTTTTAAAGCTCCGTATAGAAGGAGCTAAAAATGTGTGTTTAGGCATCACAGCGATTTCATGCATAATTTAAAATTACTATTAACCATGACTGAAGTATTTAAATCAAGTCTCCCAAATAGCAGTGAATACAACAGGATACCTTCATATTTGCTTTATTACCTGAGCCAGGAAATAGGATTTTATCTTGCATATATAAATAGGCCTACTAATAGATGAACTACGAATATTAATATTTGTATGCTTATTCTACATTTTTATTGCCGGTTTTTTTTTGAGAATTCCAAGGCTTCTAAAATATTAACAACATATTAAATTTCTGCAAATAAAATAAATGTTCTAATTTAAGAAATTATGCCTATTTTAAGATTAATATGCCTAACCAAATTAATATTATCGAGAATCTGTCTTTTTAATACAACATATTTTAACGAATGCAAATGCGTGTAACTGAAAACCTTTCGTTATATAGTACAAAAATTAGACCTAAACAAATCTTTTTTTCCCCGCAAGAATGATCCCAACCCCTATTTTGTAAGTGGCGAGGTATATTCTGTAAGTGGAAAGCTTCCCGCTAAAATAATAAATAAATACATAATCTTACTGTGACAATTGTAAGAATTAGACTACATAAAATTATTTCTGAAAGAGTAATAAATGCATTTATCCTGAAATTATACGCTAGGGATTCAAAACAAATAAAACTATCGGAATTAAAGTATAGGTCTACTAAAGAAAATATTCCCTATCGAACACCAACATTTGAACTTCACATATAAAATAAGAAACCTGGTAACCTGTAGCTAATGATATTTTAGGCTCTAAACAGAGATTACTATTTATAATATTCAAAAATTAATAGTCCTAGTACAAACGCAGGGTTTAGGTTACCTCCATTCTCTTTAAAAAGACATCGCACATTTTTGTCTTAAATAATTAAAGAATGTAACTATTTAAATACCGTACTTGTATATAATTAATTAGTTTATATCACAGATACTTCGTTTGTCTTCGTTTGAAGCAATACTCAATACATTATTAACCTGAAGCCAAAGGTAGCAAACCGTTTTCAACTATTTTATCGGACAAACGTTACGTATAATGATTATAGCAATAAGGAATAATCAACGATGCTGAGTAGCCAACGGCTAACAGAGTTTGGAATAGTTGATGTCAAGGATTGAAACTTGTTTTGTATTCATCCCTTAGTCTGCTAATGGTATACGAGTTGAAGTAGAGTTGCATTGTACGCCAGTATTTTTTTAAGCGGTCGAGTCGTCGGACTCTGTGCTAAAACCGAAACGAATGTAATAAGAAACATGAATAAACAGTGATATGATTTATAAATAAATATAAACTATTAAGGAAGATGAATGATTGAAAATTACCGTTACGTAAATGAACAAACATATAATCATATAAATGAAGAATGAATAAATAAATTATGAGAACAAACGAACTAGATAAAGCTAAACAAAGCGAATAAAGGAATGAATGAATGATTGAATGAATGAATGACTGAATGAATGGATGGATGAATGAATGAATTGGTTATATAATAGATATAATATAAACAGACGTGGAATTATTGACCATTTATACATGAACAAACAAAACAACTTATACAACCTTATAAATGATGAATTGTTAAATAAAGGAATTAATGAATGAATGGATGAACGAATGAATGTATAAATGAACGAACTAGAACGAATGAACCAAACGTAATGAATGAACGAATGAATGAACGAGTGAATGATAAATACATATGATGAATGAATGACTATGATGAATGCATGAATAAACAACTGAATAAACTGACTACCTGGCAAAATATATGAATGAATGAAATAAATGAATGAATTATAAAAAAGAAATAATAAAATGAATGAATTTAATGAATTAAATAATATAAACTACTAAAGAGGATGCATGATAGATACCATTACATAAATGAATAACCATGCAATTATGCAATTATAAATGATGAAAGAATTAATAAATGAATGAATAAACTAACAATTGAATATATGGATGAATGTATGGATGAACGAACGAACAAATAATGGATGAAAATGAATGAATAAAAGAATACATGAATGTATGAATGAATGGAATTAATGAATGAATGGAATAGATAAACAGGATGGATATAGAAATGGATGGACGGACAGACGAATGAATGAATGAATGAATGAATGAATCACTGAACGAATGATATAATGAATGAATGAATTATCTAAAAGAAATGATTTTGATGTCAACATTTTAACATTTTCGGGTGTTTGAAAACAAGTTAAACGGGTAGCAATTAACACATGCCTTAGGGTAATGCTAATAAATATGACTAAAGGTTTAATATCAATTGGCCTATTAAGATAACAAATTTATAGATTTTATCCAGAGATTTGAATTCTCGAACGTTATAAAGTATGCTACGAATGTTTAGTCTAAGTTTCCCTGATAATAGTATTAGGTCTGTATTATAAATTTTATTTCAACAATTTCACCATACAAATTAAACCTAGAAATACAGGAATACAGAGACTCATGTATCAAACGTTATTTTTTAGGACCACGTATGAAACTGGCGAAAGTATGTATTGCAATTTAGTATCAAGCGACGTGTATTGCAAAACACTTGAAGCACTCCGTGCTAAATGCAAGTATCATTGCGTGTAACATGCTCAACAAATAATCTTTCACGTTATTGCAATTTCTGTAGCGTATATATCCTGCTATGTAAGTCCAGCCTCTTGAGGGTTCGTTGACTTAACTGTGGTTTTAAGTGTGCCAAATGTGGCAAAAACGCTATCGCGCAACCGCTTGACCAGTTGAGATTTTCTGGTCTCTTCCTGGGACAAACACGCACTATTTGAGAAGGAGTTAGTGCTGCTAAGTTTATAATAGATACGTCAACCATCAATCAATCATACTTGTTAAAATTAAAGTGATGTTGAAAGCTTAACCGCGCATACACGTAAACGTTACGCGCGTGAAATTTAACCAATCACGGTTTTAACTGCGCATGTAGTTACCAAGATCAAGTAATAAAACGACGCGCGGCTCTTATTGAAAGGAATATAATTACCGCGCGTCGTTTTATCAATTGACCTTAATCTGCACATGCGCTGTTGAAACCGTGAAATGGCTTATTACCGCGCATCGTTTTATCACTTGACCTTAATCTGAACATGCGCAGTTGAAACCGTGAAATGGCTTATTCGAACTCACGATAATTGTTGACGTCAGTAGAAGGGAGTCTCTTTAAGAATTACAAATATCGTTTCCATTGTAATCTTTTGGATTACTCTATCATTACTATATTCATTATTCGTTATATGCTGATAGCTGTACAGGATAGAAATTCGTTTATACGCGGATTGCAGGAATAAAAAGACTTGTCATACCACCGATTTGATTTACATTTTTCATTTCCTATGTCGAGAGCAATTTTATTGAACCGATCAGGTGAATGATAGAGCGACGAACTCTATGGACTGAATAGAGATTTGATATTAATTGTTAAAATGATATTGCATTACTGTATGTATCCTTTATCTGTATGAGTATCATGTAACTAATTGTAAAAAATAATCTGAATAATAACACTTCTCTACGGTTTTGTAAAATTACCAACCGGCCGGTCGATCAACCAACCAACCATAAAAAAACAAACTGATCATGCAAGCAACTACCAAGTAAGCAAGAAAGCGAGCAAGCAAGAAAGCAAGCAAGGCAGCAAGCAAGGAAGCAAACAAGCAAGCAAGTAAGAAGCAAGCAAGCAATGAAGTAAGAAGCAAGCAAGCAAGCAAGGAAGGAAGCAATCATGCAAGCGAGAAAACAAGCAAGCAAGTAAACAAATAACCAAGGAATAAACAAGCAAGCAAGCAAGAAGCAAACAAGCAAGCAAGCAAGAAAGCAAACAAGCAAGCAATGAAAGAAGGAAAGAAGCAAGCAAGCAAGTAAGCAAAAAAGCAAGCAAGCAGGCAGGCAGACAGACAGCACACAAGCAGGCAAACAAACAAGCAAGGAAGCAAGCAAGGAAGCAAACAACTAACAACCAAACAAGCAACCAACAAAAAAAACCAAGTAAGCAAGCTACCCAGCAAGCAAGCAAGAAACACCAAGCAAACAAGTAAGCAAGTAACGAACAAACGAAGGAACGAACGAAAGAAGGAACAAAGAAACGAACGAAGGAACAAACGAAGGAACAAAAAATGAAGGAACGAAACAAAAAAAAACAAAAAAACAAACAAATCAAACAGCTACGCAAATAACCAATCAAGCAACTAAATTAATATTAATTTTATAGGCCTATCAATAGTTAGCATTATTTGATGATGATAAAATAGAAATTTATCTTTAATGTACGTACGTATAATATTATGTAAACATTGCAATAAAATTAATGAACTTAATAAATACGGCATATCAGTCTATTTGATTTATATTGTAACTCCTATACACACAAAATATTTTTGATTTTCAAAATACATTTCAATAATTTTCCCATCAAAAATCCATCAAGGCTAATATGCAAATTTTAGCTTTTTTAAAACGGAGGTTAATTGCTATACCTAGGAATTAATTGACAATTAGCTATTATCCTGAATTTAAATAATAGAATGGTAGGATGAATCTTAAGTGTTGAAATTGATGATCAGTGATAAAACGGATCACCAGTGTGTCAAATAATGTGTGAGATAAACAGGTGATTCCTATTCAGGCTACGAACTGACTTCAGAAAAAAGAATGCTTTCGCATATGTTTTTTTTTTATGTATTTTTTATATTAGAAGCTATTCAATTAATCAACCAAACAATCAACTTTATTTTGGAAGTATAGATAAATAGAATATAAATTTGACTTAAAACTAAAAAATGCATAATTATACAATTGATACAATAATAATAATAATAGTGATAATAATAATAATAATAACAAAAACAGCAACAACAACAACAACAAATAACAACAACAACATTGATAATAATAATAATAATAATAATAATTAATTAATTAATAATAATATGTGACATTTATATAGCGCTTATTGCCATTGCCTCTAAGCGCTTCACAATGTAATTCTTTATTTAGGTAATGCAAAAAAGTAAATTATCTACAACATAAATATTGACATAACAATACCTATATAAGGCTGATTCTTATAAGGCTTAAATATAGATTATTGCCTTAAAATAAGGTACTATTTTTAGTAATCTAATCTTCAGGCATTGTTTTAGCAGACTTCTAACGAATTTCTAGATTTGATCTTGAAATTCATCAACAAATTAACACAGTAAACAATTATACAATATACAAAATCACACACAATTTGAAACGTCTTCTTAAAGAATTAGCACACATATATAAAGAGCTATACTTGCGGAACATGTCAGGATCTGTCACTCGTAAGAACATGACCAAGATAGGTAGAAGATACATACGTTATTGTTTTTATTTCACTGTTTGTTTATGTGTATTATAGGTAGTTCCTTTTTGGCTAGTTAGTTCATTATTTTACTTGTATTTTCTAAAACATTTATAAACTAATATCAAATAAATACAGCAGTACATAAGGGCGTACAGAAGCCAGAACGGTTTGTCTTGTCAGAACCATTAGTACGGTAGGCAAACATGGGTACAATGAAAGCGAATAAAGGACATAAAAGACTATTGAACTACAAAAATATTATTACGTACAAAAAACAAAAGAAAATAGGTACAAAAACAAAGTTAACAAACAAAATTAATCTATGAATGTTATAAGCTCATGGTACCTCCAATATTGGGGCGCGACCAGGCTCACAGAGGTACGACTATGTCAGGAAGTGTTGGTACCAATATATTATAATGACATACCAGGGGTGGATTTATTGTGGGGCGAATCCGGCGGCAACTCTGGAACCTGTGGACAAACGTACTTGCGCCCCATGTATATTAGGTACGCCGGCCCTAAAATTGACCCCCACCCAAAACAAATTATAGGCCTAGGTATATATGAAGGTAAGCGTAACATTGTAAGTGCCCAAACACGGAAAACGGGGTAATTAGCCCCTTTTTATTGTCAAAACAAAACTGGAAACCACGCCCACTAGAATCTGGCAAAGTGCACCCCTCCCGTTTTGCTGGATACTAGATCCGCACTTGCATAATATTCAGAAGTCTGTCAATACTACTGCGTTAGTATCCATGGTTTTAGACCTAAAGCAGTAGAGTTCCAAGAGACTTTTGACAGGTGCTGGGGACCACCAGTCATGACATTTAGCCCTATAACTTTATTGTTGTGTACTGAAGGGAAGTGCTCAAACACACTAAACACCCCATAGACGCCGCTGAATGTAAGTTCACCACATTGGCTAACATCTATAGAAGGTGTTTCACTCGAGATCTCAATACTCATTTTTACACCCCTATGCTTTGTGCCGTACTCAACCGCAATTTAGTACCAAAAAATATACCGGCTTGTTAAAAAATACGTGAAACAGACATGATTTAGTATCTATTTTCCTTTATGTACAGCTTAGTGTACTGATTTTACAATGATGTCAGGCACCATCCCACAACCCATGCATAATTTAATGTCTATTAATTTTCTATAAGTCATCACGTTGGCCAGGCAGTCTACGTATTATTGTAGGTTTGGTCTGTCATTAGACATAATATTTAACGACATCAGTAGCGATTTGTACGTAATTAACTCCTTAATTTGACCTGCGGTGTCATTAGCGTATAAAGATGGAGAACAAAGACAACGAAGGAAAATATTATAGATTGTAATGCTGTGTAGATTAGTAGTAATGTACACACAAGTATAGTAAATATGTTATGTACATCTATTGTAACTATTAATTAATGAATTAATGTTAATATGAAACTACACTTACTTATCTAAGTATATCGTATAGGTCTAGTAGGCTATATACATGGAGACAATTTGGAATACTAAATGAATTATTAAGTAAACAAACGAATGGATAAGAAATGAAATGATTGAAGGAATAAATACATGCGTAAAATGAATATGAATGAATGAAAAAATAAATAAAATCATACATTTGAAACAGATTGAGAAACTGCAGCTGAAAGAAAAAAACTAAACAAAAAATCTAAACAATGCCTTCAACAATTCTAATGGTTAACTTAAAAGTTCACGAGCGCATCGTGCGACCCTTTCACACCAATATTAGGAGCGTCCCGAGTATCTCGCGAGTTAACTCGTCGAACTTCTAATAAACTCGGGTAGGACTCCTAATGGCCTCGAAAAGTTCAGGAGTAACTTGCAATTTTTTTAATAGACCATAGCTTAAGGTCCTGAAGGCCAGGAAACACTCGAGATTAAATCGGTTCTCTTGGTTGTGAATCAACTTAGGAAGCTCGGAAAAACTCGAGAAATACTCGCAATATCTCTACCGTGCCGATTAGAAGAAGCCCTTCCCAAGCTGATGGCGACCTTTCCATGTGCTAGTAATAGGTGCGTTTTGCTGGGTTTTAGGAGTGGACCTCAAGCTATTTTCCTTGGGGTTCCGAGTTGACTCCCGAGCTACCCGAACTTATCTCGAGTGTTTCCCGAACCTTAAGAGACGCTTGATAAAATATTTGAACATGTTAAGCACTATTCACATCAAATACGAATTCGGTATTAGAGTAGAAATAGCTAAAAAAGTAGAGTATAGCTCCAAAGGGTGTAACCTTCAAAAATTGCAACAAAAGCTTTTCAGCTGATTCTGGTAGTAGTAGGTGTACTTTATAACAGAAAAAAGTCTTTATAACAGAAAAAAAGTCTTACAAAATCCGACAACCGGAACGTGCCTTTTCAAGATGGCCGCCAAAATGGCCGCCATATCATAAAATAGCTAAACATTGTACACTAATGGCGATTTTTAAAAAATCAATATCTGGTTTAATCGGTCAATAAGCCATTTGCGATAATTTGGAAACAATAATTTATATAATATATTCAAGTTGGCCGCCATTTCTTTCAAGATGGCCGCCAAAATGGTGTCCAAATCATAAAAACCTATCAATTTTATTGCGATATGTTTTTGTTTTCAAGAAATGATTTTATGGGTCAATAAATCAGTTGGCATAATCCTTAATGTGATCAGACAAGATCTGAAATAAATAAATTTAATATGGTGTCCAAGATGGAGGCCATCTACAATTGAAATTTGTTTTAATTACCATGTTTTAATATAAATTACATAATAGATTATTAATAACGTCATAAATGGCTAATTGGTGCATTTATGAATATTTTGAGATTGAGATTTTTGAGTATGGGTAATATAAATATTAGCCTTAAGCGCACTTCTAGGTGAAACATTCCTTTTCCCATGGAGGCTTCCTAACAATGATTCAATTTGTCATGTTTTTTACAACAGGTGGGCCACTTATTACATCATATATAGTAAAATTTCGTTTTGTTGAAGAATATAAAAATGTTGAGTTTTTGGGGGCAGGGTAGTAAAAATAGCCACAAGTGCAGTTCAATGTGATCAGTTACTTCGATCTTGGTGTCATCCTATGGATTTCTTAATTTCCATGTGTAGAATAAAATTCATAACAATCTGCCTATTCAGTAGCTCATAAATGGTCGAAGGTCACATAAATTTGAAAATAATGAAAATCTCAAGTTTTTTTAAGATAGGGATAATATAAAAGCCACAAGTACAGTTTTATCTGATAAATTTCTTTAATATTGATATAAATCTAAAGAATTACTTAATTTGTCATGTGGTTAGAATAATTTCATAACAATCTGATTATTTATTAGATCATACATATATGAAAATCTTTTTTGGGGCCCAGGTAAGGATAATATAAATATCTATGGGCGCAGTGTTTTGTGACCTTGGTAAAATTCTAACGATGATTGAATTTCCATTTCCATAAAATCATAACCATTATTGAATTTACTATTTCCTAAAATAGAGTTCGTAACTTTTGGGATATCCATTATTATAAGTGGCCAGTAGTCATAATATAGTTTAAAAAATGAAAATTTCTTTGATCTTTGTATTATCGTTTAGAATATTGAATTTCCTATTTGTTGACATAAATGTCATAACTAATGGGTCGTTTATGACATCATAATCGACAAGGTTCGCCTATAGTTTAAAACAATATGAAAATCTTAGAGTATAGTAAGATAAATTGTCATAGTGCAGTTTTATGCAATAAATTTCATTAATCTTGGAATCATCCAAATGATTACTTAATTTGTCATGTTGACATAAAGTCCATACCAATTGGGCCATTAATGATATCACAAATAGTCAGAGGTCACATAGTGGTAAAATATGAAAATCTTTTGGGGTAGAATTTGGGGTAGGGGTGATGTATAGTTAGTTGTAAGTGCAGTTTTAAGTGATAAATTACTTTGATCATGGTATCATCCTAAGAATTACTTAATTTGAAATGTTTTAAAATTAAGTTCATACCAGTCGGGCAATTTATTAGGTCATAATAGAAAAATGTCACATAAATTTGAAAAATTTGGAAATCTCAAGTTTTGGGGTAGGGTTAATACAAAAAAGCAATAGGAGCAGTTTTTTTTATATGGAGTCCTTGGTATCATCCTAAGACTGCTTAATTTGCCATGTTTTAACATTATGTTCATACTGATCAGGCGGCAATTTATTAGGTCATAACATGAAAAATGTCAAAAATGTTGAAACATAATGGAAATCTAGAGTTAATGCAAATAGTTATAAGTGCAGTTTTCATCAATTCATTTGATCATGGTATCATCTTAAGGATTACGTAATTTGCCATGTTTTATTAAAAGTCTATCATAATCTGGCCATTAATTATGTCAGAAATTGTCAAAAGCACGTACTCATTTGGAGTCTTTTGGCGGCCATCTTAGAAAAAACCACCATTTTGAATACATTTATATTGATCAGATTACATTCTAAAGTGTTTTATATGATCTGTTGACCAATAAAACATCATATTGAAAGAATATAACCATAATTAGAGTACAATTTGTAGCTGTTTTATGATCATGGGCGCAATTTTGGCGGCCATCTTGGAAAAACCACTTTCTGGTGGTCCAATCTTTTAAGACATTTTTTCTGCTATTGAACACACTTAATACTATTAAAATCCATTGAAAAACCATTTGTTGCTATTTTTATGGTTGACCCTCATAACTACTCGACTCAAAATCAAGTTTTTCCTCCAACAAGGACAGAACATGCAAGCTATCCATGTTGAAAATGTGATGGTGATGAACATTTTCGCCATGAATAAAAAAAACTGAAGCAGTTAATTAGTTATATCTGTTCTCGTTTAAGAAGTATTTAGTTAAAAAAAAACGGTAACATCAGTTTTTTATTGATCATTAATTTTGTGGATTACATGCAATATTCTGGAAATACCTGTTTCAGATTTAAATTATTCTTCTTTCTTTATAGAGGAACACCATGTATTTAATTTTATATACGGTATAAAACTCAGTAATGTTTTTTTCATGCTTAAGTTTCCTGGAATATTGAAATAGTTTCTACTACAGTTAATTTCATGTTAAGATAATTTTGATAATTTGATAATTTTTCATTGCACTTTTGGTTTTCTGATGTATACTATTTTTTCATCTACTTTATAATTGTATTTTTTATGTTATATTATGTTTTATTTGTTATAAGAAATGAAATAGAATAAAGAAGAAGAAGAAAAGAATACTTAGTACCATACTCTTTAATTGTTGTTGTTCAATAATAATTAATTAGTTCGATATACTTAGTATTTGTTTGTATTAAACTCGGTTTAGGACCAAGTTCGTGCGATTACTGTGCCCGAGTGTATCTAACAGGTTCCCCGAGTGTCCCTACCAAAGACACCAGAGTGCCACTAAGTTACCGTACGCGAGTGATTTAAAACAGTTTCCCGAGTGCATCTAATAAGTCACCCGACTGCATTAAACCAGTTATCCGAGTGCAT
The DNA here is from genome assembly GCA_025631205.1 of Nesometra sesokonis. Taxonomy (NCBI): domain Eukaryota; kingdom Metazoa; phylum Echinodermata; class Crinoidea; order Comatulida; family Antedonidae; genus Nesometra; species Nesometra sesokonis. Next base: position 11,586 of record JAOTQE010071790.1, read on the forward strand.
CTAATATGTCAACCGAGTATATCTAACAAGTCACCTGAATGTCTCTAACAAGTTACTCGAGTGCCTCTAAAATATTCGATTATAATTACGACGTTAACCGAGTGCCCCTAAAAAGATAATACAAAATATGTTACCCAAGTGCGTCTAACAAGCCACTCGAGTGTCTTTACAAAAGTTTCCGAATACCTTTACAAAAGTTGCTCAAGTGCCTCTAACAAATTAACCGAGTACCTCTAACAAGTTATACGAAATTATCCGAGTGCTCCTAGAAAAGTTATCCGAGTGCCTTAACGAAAGTACCCGAGTGCATCTAACAAGTTGCCGAAGCTTCTACGAAGTTACAACAAGAGTGTATCCGACAAGTTACCCAATGTGCCTTTAAGACGTTTTCCGAGTTTAACAGGACACAGACAGTTTAATTCGTTTAAATTATGCATCATCAAATATGATTTAACAATTCATAATTATACTCATGTATATATGATACCATCTTATCCGACACAGTATATTGTTATAAATTCGGCCCTACGAGATAATATAGTTTCGTGCTGTATAATAAATTTAATTCAATGATACTTGATATGAATTTGTTGTATAGAATTATGAGTGATAACGTATCCGTTTACTGGTTTTGTTACAGAGTTTCCATAATAAGTTTACATAGTGATTCAATCACAACTTGCCGCTTGTTAAGTAATAAATGCCATATGATTTATGTGTAGTTACACAGACAAGATCAAATGTTGTAAAAGTGATAAATCAACGATAAGCATGCTGAATGATGTATTGTGTGCATAGGGGCTTATGTACTCATTACAAAATTGTAGTATAACTTCAGCGATGATTTTTGTTAAATATAAACATACAATAACTCATTGTAATTAAAAATGTGATGTTTTCAATTCTTCGCTGCTTGTTCTTCCGGATTATGTGTCGTTAGATCGAAGCTCTTCGGCGAGTTCTTCATATTTAGCGTGTGTAGTACAGGAAACGCTACGCCAAGACTCCGTTCGAATCCTCTCTAAGCAGCCTATAGTTATTATTCTTCAATTAAAACTTATTGATCCGCTTTAATTGAGGTACATGAGGAGTTCGCATTTCGCATCTGTGGCCTGAAACCATATTCGGTGTGGAATTACGGCTAGTGATAGCCTTACTAGAGATCATCATGTTGTCGGTGTTCACCAGAAAAATAAAGGTACATGAAAATCCCGCCTATTTGATTCGATCAAATCCAGTTAGATGAAAACTTAGACGTTTCCATCGCGTTAACTAACGAACGAACTACCAAGAAACGCGTTAAACAGGAACACTTAACAACCTTGCCTATTTAGATCGCAGCTTGTGCTGAATTGCCTAGGCCTATTTCAAAATCAAACCTTTTTTAGCAATATAATGCCTGAAACAAGATTATTTTACGTTAATTGATGGTATTGATTGTTATTCGAGTCTAAAGCGGCTCGACTCGCATCATCCCGAGGTCAGGTGTTGCTCTATCTTTCCTTTACTCATCATCTGTCAAATCAAAACTATCCTTAATCGACAATGAATTGGATAATTATTTTCCCTGTTTTTGAAACTTTTTGTTTAAAAAAAATATCATATTTTCGGTAATTACTGTTTGTGCTGTTATAATGCGTAAAGTTGACAGAACGATGCCGGGTGATCATTAAAATGATAAATTGCGTCGCAGCGCTACACGTTGGAAATCAGCGCCTCGTGTTAGTGTTACTCACAATCGGGATTCGTATTTTCTGTTAAGTAAGTGAAACACATAATATTTAATTTATTATTCATTACTATGTTCATAAATTTGATGGATTGTGTGGCTTTGCACCTAATGTCATTCGCGTGTTCGTCAACAAAATATTGGAACAGAAGGGCGGGAAATAATTGCTGTCTGGGATACCCGTATTGCAGATTTGATGCGAGTTGACGTCTTGCCTATATTTTTTAAATGCTATGTTGATTTTATATCTTTTTCAAAAATAAAAATAAATGAAAACATGTGTAACGATGTGGCAACATGATTGAATGGATGCATTATCATCATCACCATCATCATCATCGTCATCGTCGTCGTCGTCATCATCATCATCATCATATCATCATCATCATCATCATCGTCATCGTCATCATCATCGTCATCGTCATCGTCGTCGTCATCGTCATCGTCACCGTCACCATAAGCGTCATCGTCGTCGCATCGTCATCGTCGTCATCGTTGTCGTCATCATCATCACCACCATCATCATCATCATCATCACCGTCACCGTCATCGTCGTCATCATCGTCATCATCATCATCGTCATTGTCATCGTCATCGTCGTCATCATCATCACCATCATCACCATCATCATCATCATCATCTTCATCATCATCATCATCATCATCATCATCCTTCTCATCATCATCATCATCATCATCATCATCCATAGTCACAAGAGGTTTACCTGGCAGAGATCCACACTTCTCATTCTCCTGTGGATTATCCTCCTATGATAAAGTATCCGCTTGGTGCCAATGATGTAAGTGAGCTATTGTACTAGTCAAACACCTCCGTTGATTTTTCATCCTCAGTATTAAATTGCTTTTATATTATTGTTCATAGACTGAAATAAGTTTAACACAACTAACGTATTTGGATATATTTGCGTCAACCTTTGACTTAGTTTTGACAATTTCGTTCTAAAATTAAACTGCCGAGGGAAATTTAGTCACACATACATGGCAAAATGTTGGTGCTTTAAAATTACGTTTGTAGAACTTTATATTGGCTTCATATTAATTCAACTTTCTGATACGCAAATAATTTTAGTTTAATTTTTGGCGACTTCTGTATCATAACCATCATCCAACAGGAATGCAAAAGTGAACAATAAACATTATTGTAGGTCTATGTCAGAAACAACGATATTAATACGAATATTTAAAAATGATATCAGCTAAAAATAAAATAAGCCAGTGTTTGTGGTGCAGGAAATATTGGAGAAATTGTCTGAATTGACGGAACGGCCCCGATCCTCTTTCGGAAATTTTATTTTGAAAACTTCAATGAAGTCAGTTCTTCTACGACGATCTTCTAGAGTCATTAAGTTTATTTTTTTTAATTCTTGTTTCTTAAGGCTGATCTTTTAAATACGATATTATTTTAGTAGCTCGTCGTTGTACTTCTTTATAAAGCCAATCCAACACGATTTGAAAGTTGAAATAAAGCTATCTGTAAAATTAATATTTAGGCAAAAACTTATTTTACAAATTAAGGCGATTTTTTTTTGTTATAGAAAGATGGAGGAATTCTAATTTGTATTATCCTAACATATGTCCAATACTTTCTGTTTGATAACAAAGGTTTAATAGAGTTTACTAAGCTTAAATATTATATAAAATATATGGCAACAACGTACACGTTTATTGTCTATAGTTATCATTGAATCATTGTACGATAATATTGGCCCATTTCATCATCTTCTCTCTTAATCGTCGTTTGTAGGCTTAGCGTTTACACCCAATAATAAGATACTTTCTATCAATGGCCAACCCCATCACTTCAATTGTAATTTTATTAATATTTATACTGATTTAAAATTTACCCGGTTTCCACATAGGCCTAAAGAATTATAAATATGTAGAAGTCTCTGGGGGAATCATGAGGTTATGTATGACAGTACCACCCCATGGCAAGCTGATCAAATGAAATTCTGGGCCTACAGACACCAAGCACTTATTACTCAATGTGTCCACAGGCTTTCTTTATACTCAATTAAAATACTCTAACATAGTTTTCACATTAGGCCTATAAGAAACAACAGATGCGCTTATCGATTGCAAGTCCATTCTGTATATTTTACGACTTTTAATAAACTTCACATAACAATATATATTGTAAAGTATTGCCTTTACATTATATGCTAATAGTTTTAATACACATAAAATTTACGATATTATATTTAAAAGTCAAATTTTATTACGAGGCAATTTTACGGCTATTAAATAGAAGGTTAATCATTGTTCGTTGTTCCATCAGCATTGTTATGTCTTGGTCCCTTGATTAATATTTAGCTTACCTATTAGCCTGGACAATACGTTGTAAATAATAAAAAATAGTTATAGTAAATAATAAATATGCAGATCACTGGCTGTTTTGTTTATGCAATTTTGTACGTGTAGGTTAGGCCTACTAGAACTAATTAATATTTTTGTTTTCTGATAGTCCTTCACATAAGTACTATCTATACAGTAAATGAAACACGTACGTATGTTATTGTATACTATTATGTACCTAAACATATAATGCTATAAATAGTTTTATAAAAGCTATAAATAATTTCAGTACATTATGTTGAATATAAAACAACCTTCAAATCGTTGCGTATTTAACAATAGCTGCCGTAGTAGTGCAACGATTGCAAATAATAATTAAATCTTAATTATATTACACAAATTATTGTGACAAGATTTAATGATGATATTACAATGTATGCCAAAATATCAAGGGCCGACAGACATTTTGAATACATTTTAAATTCAATTTGTCAATGTTTACATTTCCATTTCAGCAGAATTTATAATAAATAAATAAGTGAAATGTGTAATTTGCATAGCAGGTGATGTTAATAATATAAAACCAAGCACAATCACGAATCGCTTCATTTGGTCGCTGATCTTACTTGTATAGTTTTGGATCAGTTGCCGCACTCCTATCTTCAAGCGCCGGGTATTACTAAAATGCGCAAAGTGCGCAAAGTAAGCGCAAAGTGCGCAAAGTAAACGCAAAGTGCGCAAAGTATGCGCAAAGCTCGTCCAATCCATTCAGAATTAATTATATAGTGAACAGAAATAGTCCTAAGTTCAAACCAATAAAAAAAAAATCTCAATTATGCTAGATTTTATAAGTTTTTTTGGAGTAAAAAGCCCAATTTTGGGAAAAATACTCAATTCAAAGAACAAAGTATTTTAAATGTGCGCAAAGTATGCGCAAAGCTTGTCCAATCCATTCAGAATTAATTTTATAGTGAACAGAAATATACCTAAGGTCAAACCAACAAAAAAAAATCTCAATTATGCTAGGTTTTATAAGTTTTTTTGGAGTAAAAAGCCCAGTTTTGGAAAAAATACTCAATTCAAAGAATAAAGTATTTTAAATGTGCGCAAAGTATGCGCAAAGCTCGTCCAATCCTTTCAGAATTAATTATATAGTAAACAGAAATATACCTAAGGTCAAACCAACAAAAAAAAATCTCAATTATGCTAGATTTTATAAGTTTTTTGGGTTACA
>JAOTQE010071801.1:0-16862 GCA_025631205.1 Nesometra sesokonis
TTTATACACTGTATTTTTATATTACTTTTTATTTTGTATTTTCTTGTATGCATTAATTTTATTTCTTTATTGTCTTATTCGAACTTGTTGAAAAACGATCTTCTGTATTTTATACATTTTACTGATCGAACAAGTCTTTTATAACTATTACCATGTTTTTTTACTGTATATATTGTGTATTTTATATTTTGTATTTTACTGTAATGTTGCAAATTCGAGAATAAATAAAGTTTAATAATAATAATAATTCAAAGCCCCATTTGTTCTTCCTATCTATTCAGTGCATTTGGAAACTCTCATAAGTGGACACCTCCTGTAAGCGGACGCGGACACTTTTCGTCTTAAAATTTAGATTTTTTTGTATGTTAACTTACCTCCCATAAGGGACATCCCGGAAAAATTTAGTGATTTTTCTGTACAACAAATACAGATGTCTGTACAAAATCATCCTTGTATTATGATTGAGAATCGTATTAATAAACCAATCTTAAAAATGATAAACCTTATTTAATAAAAATATAGAATGCATTGTCTAAAAATTTAAGAGGCAATTTTTGTTGAGAATGCCGTGAAAAGTGAGACATAAGGACATATACATAATTTTACAACTTTGGCCCTCTATTGGCCGAAATTCTCGTAAGCGGACACCTCCCGTAAGCGAACACTTTTCTCAGACCCAAGGGTGTCCGCTTATGAGAGGTTCAATTGTATAGTGCTTATTACCAGTGCTTCAAAGTGCTTCACATTATACCCCAGGCATTGAAACAAACACTTAAAGAACACAATCCCTTCCACATTGTTGGAGCTGTAATCAATGCATGTAACATTTGTACCATCCCGGTACCCACTTATTCTCCTGGATGGAGAAGGACAAGATAATTAATATATCATCACTAAATGTTATAAATCGCAATTGTAAAGCATCTCTCACCCGCAATCAGTAGTTTTCATATTGTCAATTCCCAAAGCAGTTTGTTGTCTTTATTTATAGAATTTTATTTTTTTTTTATATATGGGCCTCTGTAATTTATGATTTAAGTAGTACAGTCAGGTTAAAGAATGGTTTTATCCTCAGGCAGTGGCAGTGCAAGAATTTTCCTGACAGCAGGGCAATGTGTCCAACAGAGAGAACAAAAACTGTATGCTTCACCTGTAGACTCAAAGGCAAATTTTACTCTGATGAAACCTAAAGTTTTTCCCTGACAGGAGAAAAAATCCCCAACGAGGAGCTGTTTCTGCCTCTAGCTCCACCACTGCATACAGATGCTCATGACAGTGTTTTACATTTGTCTTTTATTTCTACTTTATAAAGTCTAGTGACAGCGTACTTCACGTATTATGCACTCTACAAATGCATATCAATGCAATAAAACACTAGCCATTATATTTGATCTGTTGATAAAGTTAAATTCAAAGTGTGTGACAGGTTTATTTCTAATAATCATGTTTTGGCAATTTTCCATAGCAACCGTTGTTTTATTAGTTACTGTATAATCCGGGACGTGGTATAACCTTTACAGGCTGTAGCTCTCCTTGGCCCCCCCCCCCCCTCCTTTTCATAACTTCGCCACTCTCTTCAGGTAGGTGGTGGAGGATGTGGCCATCACCCTTACCCCAGTTTATCCTCTTCTACATACACCCCAATTTGGTCCACATACAGATAGCTGATGTGTTTTATCTTTACTTTCAGGTGAACTGAGAATCCAGTCTTGTATGGTGAATATGATGTCTGATTGGTACACAATGTTCTTTAACCCCATACCAGACTACAAGCACAAAATTCACTGCACACAAGAAGCTGTTTACCCTTTGTAAGTTTGAAAACAAGGCTTTGAACCTCTTAATATTCTTCAATTAAGATGATTCTCATAGTTCTAATATTCATTATGTTGTTAAATGTACTGTATTTTTATTTAGGGCGCCTGAATATCAGTTAAATTAACCTACCGGACTTAACTGGAGGGTCACTCTCTTTAAAGATGATTAAAATAAAATATAAAATAATAAAGATAAAATGTAAATCAAACCACTTTATTCTTAATGCAATTGGGGTGGATCCAGAATTGTGATTTTGGGGGACTTAAAGGCAGAACAAAAATACTTGTTGCGACAACTGGTCTTACTTTGCCTCTAGGAGTCACTATATACAGCCACTGTGATTGTTGTTGTATTAGGGCATTGCCATTAAAACCAAATCTTTTTTTTTTGGCGGGTCTGGGGGTCTTAAAGCCTGTTAAGAAACCCCCTTCAATGACAATAGTACAGGTATACTTGTGTGACTAAACTATTATCATAACAACTATTTTAACATATTCATGTTTTTTTATTACAGGTACAGTATGGTGTTCATATTCTTTGGCTATCAGTGGGTTTTAATGGTTTTATTCCGACCGTTGCTATCGATGAAACTTTGTAAAAATCAAGGTAGAAATTCCATATATGCTGCCCTCTATTTTCTGCCTATCCTGGTTGTAATTCATGCAGTGTTTGCTGGCCTTATTTGTAAGTGGCTTTAATTTAAAATGCTTATTCGGGGATTGTGTAAACATTATTTTTACACTCCCTGTTCTTAAGCTCAGTCTAGATATATCAAATGTTAGGTCTCACCACAAAATGAGTCTCATGGTAGGAAAATCTAAAATTGAGTTATTAGTACATTCTAATAGAGCACACTGTAAGCTGTAATCTACATTTTAAATGACAGTCATTGGATAAATAGATCCAAAGATATGAGCTTTTAAAATATGCATGTATGAAAATACAGTTTTGAGAAAATCGCAAATTAACCAACCTAAAAATAAACAATTACAAGACTATAAATCTCTGAAAATCTGCATAAAGAACACTTTCCTGCATGAAAACACCTAAAAATTATACCATAATGAAATACAAGTACCATAGTATCCATAAATGATTAAAGCTAAATTTCTAAAAAATTTGACTTCAAACCTATTTGGTGATTATCTCAATTTGGTCTCACTTACGATGTGACTCATTTTGTAGTGAGACCTCACAAATTTTCTTTGAAAAAAACATTGTGGTATGCCTATATTTAGTTATGATGACATCACATCAATACAATACATGGATATATTATTACCATATAATGGGTACACCGAAGTTTTTTGTCAAATAAAATTTGATATCAAGCTTTATTGTACATAGTCATAGACTTGTTTTTGTCGGTTGGTTGGAAAATGTCGACACCAAGCGAACATAGGAATATTATATGTTGGAAAATCCACAATTGGATTGTTTATAATATAAACAATAATAATATTATTATGAAGCTACAAAAATTATCTTTATTATGATCAAACAATGAAAACAAGTTATACATGAATTTTGAGAACAAACTACTTTAATGGTTTGTATGAGTGTTTGCCTTATATATTTCAATTCTGTTTTAGAGTTTGTTTGTTTTATTGATGTTCCACACATGAAAATAAAATACAATGCTATAAGATCATTTGTAGGTAATAAAATTTTATTTTAACTGAAAATATTTGAGATAAAGTTAATGCTTGCCTGGATACCAGCAAGAATAAGATTTTGATGATAGGCAGAATTAATTTATAACAATGCTGTGTCAATAATATACATCAAATTTATTTAGTAATGGTTTAAAAACTATTTCCTCTTTCCATTATACATTTCTCCACTGATATTTTGCTGGACAAACATGGTTGCTAAACATGAAAATGAAATACTAGTCTCAATTACTAATAAAGTTTTCAGTGCACAAGGCACAAGACACAAGACACAAGGCACAAGGCACAAGACACAAGGCACAAGGCACAAGACACAAGGCACAAGACACAAGACACAAGGCACAAGACACAAGGCACAAGACACAGGGCACAAGACACAAGGCACAAGACACAAGCCACAAGGCACAAGACACAAAGCACAAGACACAAGACACAAGGCACAAGACACAAGGCACAAGACGCGCAGTTCAGACTATCACATTTTATTTGAAAAAAAAAACTTTGATAAACCCATATATGGTAATGATATATCCATGTAGTGATGTGATATCAACTTTATCATATTTAGGCATATCATCAAAGCCTTAAATGAACCATTGATATTCTTTGCCTTTGGATAATACATGTTGATAGTCTTCTAAATGTGAATGAAAGTGCAGATAATGAATGTGAGTGAAAGTGCATATAATCCGAAAAATTGGGATATTAATTCCAATAAATTCTTACTATTTTTATGAATTTTATTTTCAGATTACTCTTTTCCATTTCTTGTGATTGTTATTTCACTCATTACCAGTGCAGTCCACTTCTTAAAGCAGCAAGAAAGTGTAAGTAAATGTTATAAAAACTTTTTAATTAACAGAAATATTATCAAATTTATCATCTTCGGCATCATTGTCATCAGCAGCACCACCCTATTCACAATGACTAGCATATAATTACCATTATTCAGAACATCTTTGTCATTACCATCACCAAAATAATGAAGCCTAAAAATATGTTTTGGCCAAGCCCAACCGATCCAAAATCTCCCATATGAGGCTATGAATTTCTTTTTTTAAACTTTGATATATCCAGATTTTTTGGTTAAATACATAAGTTATTCCAGTAAAAATACATTAAAGTTATCTGTAAAATCAACATCATCGTCGTCATCGTCGTCATTCTCATAGTTGTCATCATTATTCCATTTATATATTTTTCACACCTTGTACCTTGATTTTACAGTAAACTGGGAAGCGAACAATAAGCATTGTGGGTGCCAAACTGTGGAACCAATTACCATATGATTTGAAATGTATTAATTTAAAACATAAGTTTATACCATTATTAAGAGAGTATTATTTAGTATGCAATTAAGTTGTGTTTCGTAGTTGTGTATTTCAGAATTATAATGTACTATTATTTATTATTGAAGCCTTTTTTAAGAAAAAAAGATCATTGTTTACCTCGGAAGCTATTTTTTGGTTTCCTATTTTTTGCCTACTATTAATTTAAATATGGTTTATGTAAATTTAAAATATTTTTTTTTCACTTTTTGGCAAATAAAAAAGATTTTATACTGTCACTCTTGATATTACCTATTTTTATTTAAATTTCTCTCTTCTGTTATTTCAGCTTTGGCACATATTTCGTGGTAAACGCAACATCCTAATACTGGTACTCCATTGGCTGATTCACGCATATGGCATCATCTCGTTTACGGAGCTTGAAAATCTTAAAGTGCACCTTCCGCTACTCGTCCTTGTTGTCGTCCCATCACTATTTTTCATACTCACTTATAAATTATCTGATCCAACTCGGATCCTGTCCTTTCAACCATGATTTGTAGATTACCTATATTCTGATTGTTTTTCCTTCTTAAAGCAGAAATTTCCTATTTTTTTAGATATTTAATGACCATATTACATGTTGCTTGGATTTTAAGAAAATTTTGTAAGCAAGTTATGGTATTATTGATATGTAATTTAAATCCATCTCATCATCATCATAGTCCTCATCGTTGTCGTTGTCGTCATCATCATCATCATCATCACCATCATCACCAGCATCATCATCATCGTAATCATCATCATCATCATCATCATAGCAATCATCATCATCTCCGCTATCATCATCGTCGTCGCCGTCATCTTCATCTTCTCCACTACCATCATCATCGTCGTGGTTTTTTGTCGTCGTCATTGTCGTCATCATCATCATCATCATCATCGTCGTGATCGTCGTCATTGTCATCATCGTCATCGTCGTCGTCGTCATTTTCATCATCATCATCATCTGCATAACGATTGTTTGATCCCAATGATCTGGTCTTTAAATCATGAATGCTGAATGAGCATCTCGCCTAGCTTGAAACAATTTCGCGACTCAAGATTTTGTTAGTTGCATAGACACCTTCGCGACGTCTCCTGAAAATTACCGTGTCTCCGAGAGTCGTAGGAAATTCAATCATGTTCAATTTTTTGTTTGACATTTTTCCAGTCTCTGCGACATCAAAGTACCAATCAAGTCGCCACGACTACCTGGAAACATCTCAAAAACATCACCGTGACTGAAACGTCTTGGAAACTTGTTGCAACTTGGGTCTGGAGATGTCGCAACGACTATTTGGAGACTGTAGAGCCACATACCCGTGACTGTCTGGCAAAGTGCTTGTCAGCTTATCTCTGAGACGTCACAAGCCATTTTTATGTTGGAGACTCCGCGAATGCAAGTTGGAGACTTTGCGGATTTATTTTCATATACTGTTTTGTATAATACTGTATATACCTACTGTTTGATCTATATATAACAAATATTTTTGTTGATGGTATTTGTAGATAATAAACATTGTCAGGGCCGTTTCTAGGAATTGGGAAAGGGGTGTACAATCCTGATCGGATTTTGAAAAAAAATTAAAAAAAAAGTTTTTCTGTTGTTGAGTATTTGACTTGATGGTCTTTTTTTCTGACAGTTATTTTCTCTGAAAGTTGGGGTGGGGGTAGGTGTTTGCATCTCTAATCTTCATATTTATATGCTATTTTTTTATTTTTCTACCACTGAAGGGACAGGAGAGGGGTGCTCGAGCAACATAAGCACCTGGATACGCCAATGATTGTATTGGAATTATATATACAGTTAAGCTGTAATGGAGTGTGGGGAGGAAGCGATTAATAGGTGTACATAAACATTTTTTTCTCTCTTATTTTGCAATATTAGTTAAAGCTCTACAATTATAGAAAAAAAAGTGTACATACTTAGATGTAAAACGTTAATAAATAATTTTCTATGAAAAATACTAGTATGAAGTTTAGTGTTATTGCTATTGTCAAAATAAAGGCAATCTTCCAATTTACACAACCTTCAGACTGGAATTTGTAAATGCGAAAGTTTATAAATAAGGAGGTTTATGAAAACTGATAAAAAACTGTGTTTATTTTGATGGGAACACGTTTTTAAATTAAGATGGAAATCACCCCTGAAAAACAAAGAATATCAACAATACATTTTTTGATACTTGCATCATTAGCCATTATTTTAATGATATCATTGAATTTGTAAAATAGAAGGTTTGTAAATGAGAAATTGGATTGAATTGCCTAATTAATCCTAAAAATATAGTTGTTTTCCGCGCCCGACCGACAAAACCTTGAAAATAAGGGTCAAAGGTTTTTTTACAAGAAATAGAGGTATCCCAAAGAAAATTTAAAAAATCAAATTGGAGAAAAAAAAACAGTAAAAGGGGAGTGTTAAACCCTAGAATGCTGAACGACACACATTTCCAAAAATATGTGGTAGGGCTAAGATTCTTTTAGTTCTTTCTGGGTCTGAGAAACGCACTTGTTTTAAATAAAATTTGTCCCTGGCAAAGCGTTGTCTCGTTCCTCTTTGGAATTGAAGTAATGTTCCTATAATAATATTGTTGAACATTCGCTACATTTACAATTTCCGTTGTCTGGGTTCCACATGAAATGTCTTGGGAAATTCGTGACGCAATTTCCTCTGGAACCTGGGTTACAACGTAGGCCTACAATTTTTTTGTTGTAATACTGATCGAGGTTTACAATGTTCTGAATTTTTCTCATTAAAAATAGTGTTTTTGATAAAACAGAAACGTGTCATTTGCAGGAACGAATCCAGGATTGTGATTTAGTGGGCGGGGGTGGGGGCGCTTACATTCCGAATTTGGTTTTGACGATCAAAAAGAAACCCCTCCATACAACAACAATGTGGTTTATGCCTCTAGGAGTCTGTATATACGTCAAGTATTATACATGATTTTTATGTAATGGCCCAAATTGGATTATGTTGTAAAAATTATTTTGCCTATCTGTGAAGAATAATTTGAAAAATCCCCTACAGTTTTATCGGAAAATTTCGATTTTTAACAGCTCACGCCGATTTAGATTGGGAATTTGACTCTTTGAAGCTCGATTAATTCTCCCTCACTCGTAAAATATTTTTTTTGTGCTGCCACGAACGGATCCTTAGGGGTGGGGGAATTTAATGAGCTTGAATTTGATATAACCCTTGGTGTGATTGCAGGGGCGGATGCAGAAATTTGGAAAATGTGGGCCGAAACGGGGGGGGGGGGGCGGTAGAAAGTCAAAGTTTTAGGGGGTCAGGGAAAAATTTTGGTATTTAGATGTCCGGAAACCCTCAGGGGCATGTTGAGGGATCAATTGTTGTCTTGTGATTGCTGAATATTGTCATTTTATAGGCAATATTAAAAATATTGATACTTTCCGAAGGGCAGGCGGGGGGCGGTCAGGCTCTTAAATCCGCCCCGGATTTGTTGGGTATAGTTTTATCGAAAAAATAGAATATAAAATATATCCAATCAAATAATCGCAGTTATCGGCTGTAAATATTAACTACCTACGCTGCAAAGTGATGTGACTTTGTATTGGTTCGCTGAGTTCGGATAGCAAATTATAAAAACTGGTGAAAACGTTTCCATATTCTGGCCACTTAGGCCTAATCAATTTCATATTTTGTAACTATTGGAAATAAAAATAAACATCGTGAATTTACAATAGCCTAATATAATACATGGAAAGACCCACTGATTAATTCGCATAAAGTTCACAAAACTTTTGAAAGTATTCTAAAAAAAATGCTGTGAGTAGGCTACTTATTAAAACGGAAATCGACCGCAACTGAAGCCAGACTTACAGACCAACTAACCATTGGGATGATGGAATAGGCCTACATTATACCGAGAAACGGCCTGCTAAATTTCACATCATTTGGACTTTTAGATGTAGATTTAACGGAATGGGGACAACGAGAGAGTGAAGTATAAAAACACTTGGACGAACCTTTAAAATAAAAAAACAACGAGAATTTGGAAACGTTTTCACCAGTTATTATCATCCGAACTCGGCGAACCAAGATCACATCTCTATGCGTAGGTATAGCAGATAGCAGCGATTTTTTTTTTGTTTGGATACATTATACATTTTCTATTTTTCCGATAAAACTACCCAAACAAGTTTTATATCAGATTCAAGCTAATTATATTCCCTTCAAGGATCCGTTTAGGCCAGCACGAACAATGAAATAGTTTACGAGCGAGGGAGAATTAACTGAGCTTGAAACGGCTAAAAATCTAAGATTTTAAAAAGTTGCAGCTGTTGCAAATCGAAGTTTTTCGATAAAACTGTAGGGGATATTTCAAAGTATTCTTCACAGATAGGTAAAATAATAATTTTTACAACATAATCCGTTTGGGCCATTACATGAAAATCATAAATATAATACTTAAAACGTAATTTTCCCAAAAAGGAGTTTTCTCCAATGGTTAAGGCGACCTTGGAGAGGAAATGATACGTTTCTACACAAAAAAAAACAAAAAAAAAAGGAAGCATACTGTAAGAATGTTTAATAATTGATAATATAATAATTGTGAATTATAGTAATAATGTTAGCCTGGTGGTCAGAAGATTATGCAAAGTGACGTCTACGCCCATCTGAAACCGATTCACTGAAGAAAAAATAGGAAGAATGGTCCCCGGAGCTCATCTCTTTAAAGTGATTATAATCTAGACTTCCCGTGTGAAACCACAGATGGATCAAACAAGAGAAAATAAAACAGTTGGGAGGAATGTACTGAGTCTGTGCAAATGTACTGAGTCTGTGTTGGGATGCATGGGCGGTGGAACGTTTTTGAATTGGGGGGAGGGGGGCGAAGTTAAATTTTTAAATTTTGCTCGCTTACCCCAGCCCGCTTAGAATTTGTTGAGCGAAAAAAAAAAACGTTGTTGCCTCTAATTCTGTGCGTTCCTGGTCCCTGAAGATGGTTTTCAAGCCCACAATATTCATATTTACCATTGTGTTTGATTTGTGAAATGGGAATTTTGTAGTTGGAGTGCCATTTCAGGGGGCCGTTCCCCTGAGTTATCATTGGGAGGGGGACGCGTCCGCCTTCCGCCGCCCATGTCGGGATGCACGGCAAAACAACCGGGTTGACGCAAAATCGAAAAATTGAGTTAATGTAAACACTTACACGTGTTTTCAGGGGCGGATCCAGCGGAGCTAGAAAGTGGGGGACCGATGGAAAGTTGAACAAAGCCAGGTACGAGGTCTAACATGAAAATGATAACAATAGGCGTGTGTCCAGGGCCCGCCTAGGGCCGGGGAAATTTTTCTCTACAGGTGCTCTCTGGTACTTTTAGCGCCCCAAAATTGTGCAAAAAAATATTTTTGTTGGTTTCAAAAGGGGGTCCTGTTCCGTTGGGCCCCCTTGGATCCGCGCCTGTTTTTCTATCTTTTAAAATGAATGAGAGTCAATTGTTAAGATCGGACATTCCTTTGCGACAATCTCATGGTTTTGCCATGCCTTGCCCCATAATCATTTTTAAATACACAACAAACTTGTTATAGGCATTTTTAGAAAATATGTAGTTTTATGACGTCAATCAGGTCTAATCAATGTAGTACGTCCTTGCAGGGGCGGATCCAAGACAGCTAAAGTTTGAGGGGTGGAGTAAAAAGTAAAGAAAAAAGGTAAATTTTTATCATGTTACGTGTTGTTGGGTGTTATTTTTATTTTCAATATTTGGGGATCACACATAATATAATAGAGAGGGAGATGATCCCCTAAATCCGGCCGCGTTTTGCACCTCCCGATCCTTGCTCATCAGCGCTTATTTGACTTAAAAAAATCTTTGTTGCCTTACCCCGACCGACCTAAACTTCCGTAAAGGATGTCGACGTTGGTTTAAATAGTTTAGTTAAATTTTAGTTTTTTTTTTCTAAATTTTTATTAATTTTACGGATTTTTTTTTTTTTTTTTTTTTTTGATAAATACATTAATTTACAGTAATCATTAATATGAAACTACAGTAATAGCGTCTACTAAAACACAAGAAAAAAAGGAGAAAATCAGACCGCGGGGTTGATCTAAGTTTTCACAAATAATATGCTTGGGCTGCATAAATATTTTTAGGTATATCTAAGCGTTTCCCATTTACTTTTAACTCCCAGTTAGTAAAACAAGCGCCTCGAAATACAGTCAGCGCACATGGCATTATCTCTCCACTCCTAGCTGGTGAGATGGATGGAAAGATGTAGGCCCTAACATGGCTTGTCTGGCTCACACAGAGTATGCCTTACTGACTAGAAAGGATATGGAGTCTGAGAAGTTTGTTATTTTAGTCCTACTTTTTAGGCTCGGGTCAATACAAACACTTGAGACATAATAACGACTTTCTACACTTCTTTCTTAATCTCTAGTCGCTATATCCAAGGCCATTGTCGTAAGAGGTCTTTTGTTTTTTCATGATTACATCTGTTTAACCAATCATGACAGTTTGACAGGAACCTTTTGAGGACCAGTGCTCATTCGTTGTGTTCCTCCGTGGCAGATCGGTCGACCAGTATTTTCGGTTCGGCAGTGTACCGGAGTCAGTATGGATACTAAATTGTTGGTGTTGTTAACAGCTTTTTATTTAACTGTTTCTGCCCAAGAGGCTGAGCGTTGCTGTTTTCCTAAGAGGTACAGGATCGACTATGGTAAGTACAGTACACTTTTTTAAAGAACAATGAGGCTGAAATTGCTCAAAAATTAAAAACAAGTAAGAAAAACTGAGGCTGAGAAAATTCAAATTAGGGTTTTTTTTATGAAATTAAACTTAAAATAATAAAAAAAAAATCAGGCTCATCATATACTCGTTTAAAAATGTTATATATTTTAGAATCTCCATTAATTTCATGAGAAAATAAGAACAATAAAAACATTTTGAGCCTAAAATGAGCAAAAACTGTAAGAACACTGAGGCTGGTTCCCTTATAGAAAAATATTTACGCGTTTTTATTCAACTCTCTTTTTTTTTGGCTTAAAATAAACATTTTCAAGCAATGGCACCCCCCCCCCCCCCCATCGTGGAAGATAATATATTATTTGTCGGGAAAAAATCATAACAAATCTACAATTGACCCAAAAAATAGAAAATAGACACGTAAAAATGAGGAAAAACAGGAAAGGACAAGCAAAATGGGGAAATAACTTTTTTTGCTTGTCAAAACCAAACCGGTAACCACGCCCACCCGGATCTCTGGATCCGCCCCTTGTTGGCCTCCTGTCGGGGACTATGCCCGCCTCCGTCGGGGAAATCCGGTTTTCCCTGGCGGGGGACCCTTTCCTAAGAATTTTGGAAAGGGGGAACATCCGGTTCCAGTACCTTATGCCATGATCGCGCCTGCGCCCTTATTTTATTAGCTGCCGTTATCATCGTCATCATCATCGTCATCATCATCCTCATCATCATCATCATCATCATCATCATCATATTTAAATTGTATGTAATTTTTGTTTTTAGATTTGTTAACAGTATTCATATTAGATCGTGGTTTCTTGGGTCATTACCCAACCAACCTCAGCATAACGTATGACTTCACAAAACCACGATCCTTGTTCAGAACCGGTACGTTCGACGTGGAAACGGAAACTACTACATACCTAAACCGCGTACGTCACTATAACAAGGTTAGTCCTAATTATACCTATATTTGCTGACCTGGGGATTTCTAATACTAAAGTTTAACCAGGTTTAGTAGATCGCAAATCGAAAACTGATAACGTAAAGTATGAAAGACAGATATAACAAGACAAAGTAATCGTAAACGTTTACACCCTCGCCTGTTTTGAAGGAGGTTTTTCCCTCTTGTGTTTATTAGATTGTATGTTTATTTGTGAACAGCCTATGCTCTTTTCCTACTTTCACTGTGATAGGAAGGTATACATACTCTATTCAGGGTCAAGAAAGGTTTTGTTTGGAATTTTAATGGCAATAGCTAACATATAGGACCAGAGTATATCAGTAACTTTCAAGCCTGTTTAGCTACTGTATTTTTTGTCACTTAAGAGAGGGCAGTAGACACAAAATTATATAGATTAGAATCCAGAATTCATGTAGTAAGGCGGACCAGCGCCAAACCTTAGGAGGACCTAGATATGTTGGTTCTGATATTGTTTGAAAATTTGAAATCAATCGGCCCAATAGTTTTTGAGATATGGATGCAGACAAACGCACACACGCAAACAGACAGACAGACAGACTGACGCAGCTCATTGCAATACCCTCTCCCCACTTTAGTGGGGCGAGGGTAATTACTATATAATAAAAAAAACATTTATTACGGATTGATAACGCACAACCGACTATACAATTAACGACTCGATAGTGAACATCGAAAACGATTTACAACAACCGATTATAATTAGGCTGCCGATTGATAACGATCAACCGACTGTAATTATCGATTTATTACGAACAACTTGACTAAAATCACCGACTGGTACAGATTGACATTCAATAACAAAACCGATTGATAAGAAACAGCGCGACTACAATTATTGATCGGTAATGAAAACCGATTGGTTACTGACTATATTACCGATTGATTACCAACAAAACCGATTTCATTACCAACTGATTACCAACAACCGAAAATAATTACCGGTTGATAACCAATAACCGATTACAATTGCCGATCGATTATCAACAACCGATTACAATTACCGAACACCTGACTAAAATCACCGATGGGTAATTCACATTCAATAACAGTTAAGAAACAACCCGACTACAATTACCGATTGACATTAAATAATGAAAACCGATTGGTTACTGACTATAGTTACCAATTAATTACCAACAACTGAATACAATTATCGATTGATTACCAGCAACCGACTACAATTACGGATTGATATCGAATAATCGACTCCATTACCAATTGATTACCAACAACCGACTACAATTACCGATTGATTATCAACAACCGATTACAATTACCGAACAAAAATCACCGATTGGTACAGATTGACATTCAACAACAAACCCGATTAATAAGAAACAACCCGACTACAATTATCTATTGGCATTCAATAATGGAAACCGATTGGTTACTGACTATAGTTACCGATTAATTACCAACAACTGACTACAATTATCGATTGATTACCAACAATCGACTACAATCCCGATTGATTACCACCAACCGACTTCATTACCCACTGATTACCAAAAACCGATTATAATTACGGATTGATAACCAACAACCGTTTGCATTTACCGATTGATTGTCAACAACCGATTATAATTACCGTGATTACCACCAACCAAATTCATTTACCAACAACAGAGTACAATTACCGATTGATTACCAACAACCGAGTAGAATTACCGTTTGGTTACCAGTAACCAACTACCTACCATTACCATCAACCAACTTCGTTAACGCCTGCTTGCCAAACAACTGATTGCAATTACCAATTGATAATGAACAACCGACTACAATTACCGATTGGTTACCAACAACCGACTACGATTACCGATTGGTTATCAACATCCGGTTAAAATTACCGATTGGTAACAAAAACAGACAATTACCGATTGATTACCGTCAATATACTTTAATTACCGATGGATTACTGATTGATAACCCTCAACCAGCAACCGATTACATTTACCAATTGATTACCATCAACCGACTTCATTACCGACCGATTACCAACAACCCACTACAATTACCGATTGACAACGAACAATCGACTCATATCGAGAAGCAGACTTTTAGCTAACATCGTAACATACACAAAACGCAATCTAACATGAAAATCTAGCAACTTTACGAAATGTGATAACGGAAACGGATGCATCATATATCCTTATAGCTTCGAGTTAAAACCCATTATGTGTGCATTCCCATTAGAGAGTTTGATCAATTTTACCCTACATTATGTGTACATTTCCATTAGAGAGTTTGATCAATTTTACCCTACATTTTCAAAGAAATGTAGGGTAATTTTGAATTAACCACCTCACTGGCTACCACATTGAGTGTTTATAATGGATAGGAGTATACTGTACAGCTAACCGATCAAGTAGAAACTAATCCAATTATCCATTGTGATAAGACTTGACAAAACTTTCTAATGGGGATGTGAACCTATGCCCCTTAAATATCTGCCACAGTTGATCAGTAGTTTACGACGATCATCACCTATTCGTAGGTAGAATATTGGATTTGAACACATTTATTTTCCAAATACAAATTGACGTATCCGTTTGCGTTGCCATATTTCAAGTTGCAAGACTTCCCTAACATGTTCTTTTTTACCATTTTATTCTAGAGATTAGAATGGGTTTTCGGCGACACCGATGCAGTCAATTGTACGCTGCGGGAGCTGACCGCTCCAGATCCGTTACGTTGTGTCCCAGGTAGGCATATTTCTACCACATCATTTTATTAATTTATAAGCAAGATGGCAAATCCAGGAGATTCCATGTTTGTCTTGATAGTATATGAGTATAGTGTATAAACATTACTATCAGTATTCCGCTGTCGGTTGAATAGTCACTCACCGACAAGACTACCACTTTCAACCCAAAGTAAATACTGGGTTAGCCGCTATCATAATGTATCACTTTGATTGGACGTTTTAGAAAAAGAAATCACGATACCTTCAAATAACGTGAGTTCTAACAATATAATATTTTGCACATGCTATCGTCTATTCACTGGTATTATATGATAGGACTATGCGCTAAACCGGATAAAACCTTGTGTTGTGATTACAGTAATACCACATCGTCTTTCGAATGCGACGTTAAGATATTGGTCCCTTTTGCCACGTACAGTAGCTCATGTCCACGTTGTGGTGGGGTTGCCCACATAGTCAACACCAGCCACGCATAGTCAGTGACATTACGAAACGACAAATGGTCGTATGTACAAACACGCGCGCGTAGAAAAGCTTTGAACGTTCTTATTTGTTAACTGGAAGGAAGCAGTTGGCGCAGCGGTGGCGTTTCGGGCTTCCAATCACGAGGTCGGTGGATCGAGGCTCAATCAGTCAGCTGTTTCTGTTCTTAGGCAAGACACTTTATCCACATTGCCTCTCTCCACCAAGGAGTATAAGTGGGTACCTGGGAGGTACAAATGCCATATGCGCTGATTACGGCTGCAACATTCTGGAATGGATTGTATTCCATAGGTGTTTGTTCCAATGACTGGGGGTTTAATTGTAAAGCGCTTAGAGGCCTTGGCAATAAGCGCTATATAAATGTCACATATTATTATTAACTGCTACACGTGCGCGTCTTGCGTCTCTTTGCGCGCATAAGTGTGTACCTCTCTGTGGTGTTACTAACAACATGTCAACTTCAGAATTTTGTGGGTTATCCTTGTTTGGTTAATCCGTTTAAATTTAACTACAAAGCATTTGCAATCTATAAAGCTAACCAAATTGTTCTATTTGGCAGACGATGCAGAGCTTGAAGATGAGTACCACATGATGGAGAACATTCAGGTCGCTGATTGGCAGATACCGTTGAATAGATCCGGTATCTTAGGAGAACAAACGATGTCGGTTACCAAGGATGGATGCTTACCAATCTCAGAAGTATTCCATCTTATTAATTACAACACTATACCACCGAGTGAGTTTGATTTTATGGATTAGTGAACTGTCATCATCACCATAATCCTCATCTTAATCGACAGCCATCATGATCGTCATCATGATCGCCGCCGCCATCACCATCAACATCGTCATTGCCACCACCACCACCACCATTGAGGGGCGGATCCAGGATCATCATCATGATCGCCGCCGCCGCCATCACCGTCAACATCGCCAACGCCATCACCATCACCTCACCACCATCATCATCGAGGCGTGGATCCAGGATGCAGCTAAGGGGGTTGGGGGTGGAACGCCCTTTCCGAGCTCCAGGTGGGTGTGGTTGCCCTTTTCATTTTGACAAGCAAAAAAAAAATTACCCAATTCTGGTACTTCTTTTGGTGACTCTTTTGGCCCATTTGTATGTCTATTTTTTTATTTTTATGGTCAATTTTAGACCCGGGGCTCGTGAAATAAGT
>JAOTQE010071812.1:0-29496 GCA_025631205.1 Nesometra sesokonis
AGAGAGCATCTGTAGAGAAAAAATTTCTGGGCCCTAAGCGGACTCTGGACCCACGCCTATTTTTATAATTTTTCTGTTAAAACATCATACCTGGGCTTGTCCAATTTGGCATCAGGCCCCCTCTTTCTGGCTCCACTGGATCCGCCCCTGAATACTGTATATTTTTCATGGCAAATTGATGTGTTTTTTACTAATTTACAAGTCTCTAAATCAAATTTTTGTCTCTGCCACTTTGAATTCATCTAAGGGGTTTGCATTTACCATGTTACGTACTAGTTCATGCCACCAATTTCTCACATGAAAATGAAACAGCTGATCCAGGCAATCAAATTTTTGCTCCCCAAACCTTCCCATTGTACTTTGCAACTCTTATTTGTGATATACCCAAGGCTGTGTCCAGACAACCAAATTTATTTGACAAAAACTTTCATTTGATCCATATATGGTAAAGATATGTCCATGTATGGTCATGATGTGATATCATAACCATAGGCATATCAAAGCTTTTTGTCTATGAAAATTTGATAGTCTCTGAGCTTAATTATTCGTGTTTTAACTAAAATTTGTTGGGAATACCAAAATCTAGAAGTATTTTACTCTACTGGAAAAGAAATATTTAGCATTTTGTGCAAACTCTACCAAAGGTTATAATATCTATTTTTTATAACTCAACATTTGAATAAAATGTGTTTTAGGCTGGTATTCAGATTCCGGGGCGACAGGTTGTACAGAGTGTGATGCTGGTTATTATTGTTCACTGACCAATCAGACAGCTTGTAAGGCCGGTTACTATAGTTATGCTGGAGCAACAGAATGTATGCCATGTCTTGGTGGTTATTCATGTTCGGGGGGAGGTGCAGGGCCGGTGCTGTGTACCGCTGGTAGATATGCACTAAATGGGAGCGAAAGCTGCCAATTGTGTGATTTGGGATACCAGTGCCCGACTTCTGGACTAGCAGAGCCTATTTTTTGTGAAGAAGGTAATGTTAATACAAATTAATTAGGTAAATTTTTAATTAATTTTAATCGATTGATTGATTGATTTAAATTTTAATTAGTTATTTTTTTAATACACCATAGTATTCAATTATCATTGATTTTATAGTAATGTTAAATCAAAATAGGTTGTTATGAAGAAATATTTATTCACCCATGGTTTACCCATTTCTTTTTCTTTTATCGTATTTCAAAAAATGTTTTATATATATAAAATTCTTAGACAATTTTCTTGATTACATTTTAAGGTTCATTACATATGTGCTTGTAATATATGAATGTTGCAACCTTGTGCACCTTTGTGTATGTGGAGAAATGAATAAAAACACTCGGGTTAGATGTTAGCCTGTGTATGGTATCTAGTTACTTTCAAATAAATTTCCAATTATTTGAAAATGTTACGGTCGTACCGGCCCTCCTTAGTTCAGGTAGTGAATAAAACTTGACATGCCCTTACTACTGCAGAGTGCCACCAATAAAATAAGAACATTAAACCAAGTCTGTCACAAAATTAACTTTAAATTTTTAATTTTTTTTTCTAAGGACGTTTCTCTAATGAAACTGGTCTTGAATCCTGCTACCTCTGCGAAGAGAACCATTATTGCGACTTAACATCATCAACTGTTTGCAACCCTGGCTACTACAGCTATGCCGAATCAACATCTTGCTCCCCGTGCCCTGGTGGTTATAAATGCCCCGGGGGTGGGCTAGGTTATGAAAGGTGTACCTCTGGTACCTATGCCATCAATGGTAGCGATAGTTGTACAGTATGTGACATTGGACATGAGTGTCCAGTTGATGGAATGGTTCAACCAACTGTTTGTCCAGAGGGTAGGTAGTGATTTTTGTGATGTTTGGTGATCATGTTTATTTTTTATTCAGTTGTAGTGCTCAAGGGCGTATGGATTTGGGGAAGGGGATGTTCAAAACCGATGGTGTCCTCTAAAACCGATTTTTGTTTTTAACAAACAAAAAAAGTCCTTTCTTCCATTTTAGTGCTTTTTTCTCTTGCCATCTATACTTCCTTTCTTGAAGAGGGTGTTCAATTCCTCTGAAGGGGGTGTTCGAGGGATTAACCTCCTTTGTATGCTATATTTATTTATGTGTATCTCCCAAGCTGGGGGGAGGGGTGGTGCTCGGGCACCCTAAGTACCCCTGGATACGCTACTGAAGCTGTACCATAGAGACCATTGGGTCTTTGTTCAATTGTATTGGCACTGCTATTTTTGGCTAGAAGGATATATTATTAGGTCACTGTCTTTCAGATGAAATGTTAAGCTGTTGGTGCTATGTGAAGCATGGCTTATGTGTATATTAAAGAAGCAAATAGTATGGAATTATCTTCCTGTATACTGCAAATACACAATCACCACCAGATTGAATGAGATGTTAAGCTGACGGTCATGTGTGTATGTACATGTTTAAGAAGCAAACAGTTGGGAATTATTTTCTTGTGTATTGCACATACCAACTACCACCAGAAAGACTCATTGGAAGCAATTCTTCCAACTTACAGAGTTATCGTTGTTGTGTCCCTCTGAAATATTTAATCAATCCAGCTCTATCTTTTAAGCCAGGATAGAAAAACACGAGGCGACACTGGGGCTCAGGCAGCGCATAAAAAGGCAATATATATTATATACATTTATATCAGGAAAAAACGCATTTTGAAAATTTCAAACAAGCCTTGCCTGCCTCATATTGGCTACAGTCCAAAAGTTTATAATAAAAGAGACAGCATTGGAAAAAAAACTGTCTGGAATTATGAAACTTAGGACCATAAATTATTCTGTATGGGATATGAAACATGATTTTAAAAGGTTAGATATTAATGTTCGTTTATGTAAATGTACTGAATTTTATTCTTGTATTTTTGTTCAATTAAAGGTCGATATGCAAATGAAACTGGCTTTACCGCATGTGAAATCTGTGAAGAAAACTATTACTGCAGTGCCGCCGAATTGATAGCTTGCGATGCTGGGTACTACAGCTTGGCAGAGGCATCTGCTTGCACACAATGCCCTGCAGGATATTCTTGTCCGGGGCTTGGGTCAGGTCGTGTAATTTGTACCGCTGGAAGTTACTCGTACAATGGCAGCTCATCATGCACTACTTGCGAGATTGGCTACGAGTGTCCGGTAGATGGCCTGCAGGATCATGTTCTTTGTCAGGATGGTATGTGTTTTTTAAATGTTGTTTACCAGTCGATGTTAGATGTATTGTCATCTGAAAATAAAGAAAAAAATGATTTTGAACATAAATTACCTATAAAAAAATGACCCTAGATATTAAGATATTTTAGGAATATTAAACCGAAATTTGTCAACGTTATGCTAAAAGTTAGCAAAAAATAAAACAAAAATGTTGCTGTAGATTTGGTCATCTTTAATTGAAAAGAAGGTTATTACAAAATTTTTAAATATACTAAATTTTCACATTCCTTAATTTGATGATACTTTGAGCAAGTTTCATTTCAAAATTATTAGCATAAGTCACTATATCCGAAGCATAACTTGTGCATTTGAAATAAAATAGCATTGGAAATAAAACAAGATATACATATCAGTGCTTAGGATTGAATGGGTTTTTATGTAATTTCTCATAAATGCATTGTAAAATGTGTTTCATTGAGTCAAACATTAACATTGTGCTTATTTCTGGAAATATGACTAACAATATAATAAACAATACACATTTTGCACCACTGATTGAGAATTACTAATATGTGAGGTGTTGTGACAAAATGAGTTGTGTTGTACGCCAGGTCATTTTGAGATATTCACAATAATAGACAGAAAGTCATAATTTTACAAAAATGAGATTCCTGTTGTTTTGTTAAGTTCGGTATTAAATTTTATTATTACAAACTTCCTGTTTATCTTTATTTACAGTAAACATGTTTTTGAACTACATTTTGTAAAGGCTGTTTTTCAAAATCAATGGAAAAACAAACAAGAAGTCAACAGTTGTTTATCTTTAAAGTCGATTTTCTCCAAAGTGTGTTTTCATAAAACCATGTTTTAAACTGATTTTTCTCTGGCTATACTGAAGCTATAAACCTCATTTAAAAACCAATAAAAAAGCTTATAATCTTTTCTCTCCAAATATGACAATATCTCAATTTTGTTTTTTTGTACAACATAACTCATTTTGTGGTGACACCTCACATATTTTTTCACTTAAATGTGTTGCTTTGGTGATGGTTGAGTTCATTATAATTTTTTAAAAATTGTATTTTAGGTAATGTGACTAACAATATAAACATAAACAACTTATTAAACATTATTATTACATACTCATCCCAAGGTTTGGGGCATCTAATTTTGGGGTGGCCTTAAATGTCTCGAGCTATTTGAGTTGCTGTACTCAAGGCTTAGACCAGTCCAGTCCATGATATTGGTATCTCATGTTCTTGAACTCTGCCGTGTAAAACGGTGTTGCTTATTTCGCTATTGAGTGCTCCCATAATTTTATGTGCCCAAACTATTGGACTTTATGCTTCTTGTTCCTGGTTAATAAGTGTTTCCCTGAAGATATTTTCACCAAAGGATGGATCTTTGTCCTCATCATTATTTAGGTTATTAATATTATGTGTTATTTAATTAAAGGCGAATGACTGATTTGATTGATTAAATTAACAAATTCAAACATAATTTTCAAGAAAAATATCCACTTATTTTGTTTCCACGGACTACCTACCACTGCACTATGGAGTGATGACTTAAACTAAGGAATTAAAAAACATTTTGATGGAAAGAAATAGCATTTGAGGCGTGACCACCTAGTTGTAGGAAAATTAAAAAATTGAATTATTGTTAAAATCATATTACACATTTCACAACATTTAAAATGAGGAGTCAATTATCAAAATCAGACATCTATAACTAAAGTTATTGGACAAAATATACATAATTTCTTATGTATATGTTTATATTTCCTGTTGTTTATTTGCTAATATTTCTTCATAACTTCCTGTGTGACAAGTTGGTAGTTTTTAGGTCCGCGCGAAGCGGACCTTAGAACCTCACTTATGTGGTTGTTGTTGGGGTTGTTATTGCGACCACAACTTTAAGCGTCCAGTGTCGCCAGTTTTGAATGGACATGCATGAAATTGTGTACACATATTACAGATCATTTCCAACAAACATTCATCGTCCTTTTTTAAAGTCACACCACAGTGTGTCCCCTAGACCCACAAAACCAAAAATGCGTTTTACCGGTAATCAGTAAGAACTCTAAAATACATCTGGAGATATCGCATGCTTAGTTGCGTGGTCAGTTAAGAATATAATCGTATATAAAAAAAAAAATGATATAATCGTTTAACACGACCGTTCTAATAAAGCAAAGGCGGTGAGTTCGACTCCCACTGCGGGCAACACAATAGACTATTTTTTTGTTTTGTCTTATTTCTATCCAAGTTTTGAAAAAAATTAGTGTGTACGTGAACATTCTAAATATTTGAAATAATTTTATGCTAATTTTCTCTTCCAAACTGCCTTGTCAAAACTACAAAAATATTTTTAGAACCTTTATGAGCGTGCCACTAGTGGTAATTAATAATGGAAGAATGCTTTTACAACCCGGAATTGCAGTGGAAGCGCGGACCTGGTGAACGTTCGCTCTTGTTACATCTAGTCTCATTTTGATCCATCAAAATAGAATTTTGTTTCTAGTTAATATATTGTTTTTACATCTATGTCACTTAATGGTTTCCTAACTATGCACTGCTTTATGGTAGGGATTGCTACTGTTGTGCATTTAACACAATTGAAAATGTATATGCTTAATATTGCACTTTGTCTTTCTAACATCAGGTTTTTTCTCAAATGAGACTGGCCTCACAGATTGTTACAGTTGCGAGGAAGGCTACGAATGCTCTCTCACAGGCTCAACACCCTGCCTACTTGGATACTACAGCTATGCCGAATCCACAAGCTGCCTCCCTTGCCCAGGGGGGTTTGAATGCCTAGGGGGATTAGCCCCGATAGAATGCCAGTCCGGAACTTACTCGAACAATGCAAGTGGTGTATGTATGGAGTGCGAGGCTGGGTTTGAATGCCCATATGATCGTATGACTAGCCCGATTCGGTGTCAAGAAGGTGATTGGTCAATATTAATCGTACCTTGAGCATGTATAGTTATGCTTTAATTATTATATGTTATTGCTTCAATGTTCATTTATATGTGCTGCTGTTTAAATTTATGTTTTTGTTAATGTTTTCATTTGTTAAGCAGTTGCTTCAAACTTCACCAATGTGCTGTCACCACATCCCCATTTTATGTAAACATGTTAATTTTGCTGCTAACAAATTTAACCATATTAATGTTTTTTTAAAATTAACATTAACACATTAACATTTATTTATTTCTTTTGTTTATTTACCAATTATGTTAATTTTTATTTTCAATTAGCAATTTTTGTGTTACATTTCAGCATATATTGTTATTCACTATCAATTGTTGATATTACTAACAATTTGTTACATGTCAGTATTTTTTTTTTTATAATTAAGAGACATTGTTTTCTGTTTTTATTAACATTTAATTCGTTTTACATACCTCATGAATATTTAATGTGGATATTATTTATTTTTCCTATAGAGATAGCCCTCATTAACATATCAATCATGGATAGTCATATTTTTTGCTATAATTATGAATAATTGTTTTGTGTTTCATTGCCATATAATATTTTGCTTTGCATATTTTATGAATATTTATGTAAGTTTGCTATCATTTGTTGATATTTGTCATAACAAATAATCATGAATATTCATTTAGATTTAAGTACCTATCATGAAAGCTGTAAGTG
This sequence comes from Nesometra sesokonis, assembly GCA_025631205.1. Classification (NCBI taxonomy): domain Eukaryota; kingdom Metazoa; phylum Echinodermata; class Crinoidea; order Comatulida; family Antedonidae; genus Nesometra; species Nesometra sesokonis. The sequence continues at coordinate 6,812 of JAOTQE010071812.1, forward strand.
TAACTATGGTTAATGTCTGTGCTTTTGTAATTATGCATATTGCTTTTGTTTAATTTCACTGATTGATTTTGTATGTGTGCATGTAATGTTGTATAATATGTATATTTAAATTTAATAATATATATTTAACTTTAATATCAATTGTATGTACATACATGTATGAGTTTATATGTTTATATATATTTAATTTTTATGCATTATTTTTATGATTTATGTACATTTTTTATTTTTAAATATGTCACTTGACAATGACCAAATTTCTTTAGAATTGGGAACAATTTTTATTTTTATAGTAACATAAATTGAGAACCCTGAGAATTTAAAATTGCTATGTAAGATTTTTAAATCATTGGAAATTAAAAATACATTAATTGATTGACTATCTGGATTAATGAATAATTTCTACCCTCTATAACTGAAGAAGAATAATAAAAGTATAAAGTCCATTAAAGATTTGTTGTAGTAGTTCAAATATATGATTAAGTATTCTAATTTTTGTTTAAAACTATTTTTTTCAAAAAAAGAAAGATATCTTTTAATGTTTTATTAGTCATTTTTAAAGTGACATAACCAAACCACATCATTAAATTTAAAACTGTTTTATGCTTAATAAAATCCAAGCTATCGAATAAACATATTAAACAATTAACTTTTTTCAGGATACTATGCCAATAGTACTGGATCCACTGAGTGTACAGAATGTGAAGCAGGCTGGAAATGCCCCTCACCACATCTCAACCCTATAATCTGCATCCGGGGAAGTTACAGCAAGGCAGGGGCCACAAATTGCTCCACTTGTCTTGCAGGAGAATATGCTAATACCACAGGTGAGTTTTTAGCTCTAATGTATGAGCACTAGAAACACCCATCAGATTAATTATCTATTTCTGTTGTCAAAAAAATACCATATTTTATCAATTATTTTAAATATACTGTATTTTTTTGTCAGCAGTTCACAAAAAAATAGTGTACTTAAAATTTCCCCACAAATTTTGATGATAAAAAATGGTATTTTGCGAGAGATACCATATTTTTTTGTATCCCATTTCTGCTGCTATTAAGCATACCATGTATTTTATGGAGAATTTCGGGTGGACAGTAAGTTGAAAGCCCTGTGAAGGCAATATATTATGCAATAGATGGAATTTTAGGGGATCGAACTATATCTGACCCTCCTTCCTTGATTGATCCCACTGGGCACTGTCAGGTCCATCATTTGATGTTCCATCGTCTCTGCCCTTTCCTCATGAAAGATCATACTACATTATTTCCACTAGGTGAGATATAATGCGTCTGATGTGAAAAATAATTTGTTTGACAATTAACCAAAGCGCATAGAAATAAAATAAAAATTAAAACGCCCTTTCACAAATCATTGAGTTTAACACCGACACAACAGGGCTGCTCACACTGGTCAATACAAACTTCCACCTAACGAAAAGCATTTTGGGTAATAAAAGGAGACATTTTAGTTGGGCCATCCAGAAAGTAGTTTCACCAGAATAGGAGACTAGATTTTTTATACCATATTTTATACAGTATTTTTTATACTATATTTTGAGTTGTGCACAGAAACTGGCCCTAAATAAATGCTACTATTTTCATGTGTGAGTGGAAAATTAAAAATGAAGATGAATTTTATAAAATGAACTCCTTTTACACCATATGAGTTGTGAGCAAATAGACATACCACCCATGGATATATAACCAGTTTTTACCCTGTTTCTTGTTTTCAATTCTCGTCCAAACTGTCATGCCAGGTGTCACTTCAGAAAGTTGATGAATATGCACATCAAATCTTTGTCCAATTCAGGTCATTTGTAGATTTGTTCTCTTAAATTTTATTTATATTTAGTATTTTTTTACATTTTTTTATGATTTTCATTTTAGGTTCAAATGATTGTGAAACGTGCCCAAATGGGTATTACTGTGAGGACACAATGGCGGATCCTATGAAATGCCTGCCAGGAACCTTCAGGTATATTTCAGTAATAAAAACTAATTAAATTATTTTAAATAATTATATATTTTTAATAATAATAATAATTTAGGCTTTTATAGCGCATTATACATAGCCTCAATGCGCTTAACAATGAGAAAAGTAGCAACGTGAAGCTTAGAAAATTACCGTAAACCTATACTACCAAGAATATCAAACCCATACAACTGCATTCTGTTTACCAGCAATTTAAGGTGCACAGACCGGCTAGTACATAACTCACAGGTGGTCCAGTTATATGGGCATCTAACTAAACGAATTATCCATAATTTGATATTGTCAGTATAGGATAAAGATGATGCAGATGATAAAAATTTCATTGATGATATTTTTGAGGCATACCACAAAATGTGCTGTACATCTTTGCAAACTTTATCCTGCCATCATTAAAATGTATTCTGCACTCTTCATTGATGGATACTATATTTATTAAATGATTATAATGAAGACTGCAGTGATAATTATGTGCATTTCATAATAGTGGTTTTAAAATCATAATGTTCTGAATAAGAAAAAATGAAATATATTGTTTATTTTTGTAGTGCTGCTGGTGCAACCTTTTGTAGCCCCTGTCCTGAGGGGTCATATACTGATAGTATCGGACAACAAGACGCCTGTATAGCTTGCCCTGCTGGCTCATCCTGTATGGATCCCGCTAATGGTAAGCACATTGAATATTAAGACTTGGTTTAGAAGTTGCCATTGTAACTTGGTGGTTGACTTCCAATCCTGAGGTCTAGTGTTTGAACCTGGTCACGCATACCATTGTTTCTCATGACCACAGACAGCAACACAACCTAAAGAGGCTTTCACGACCAAAAGGTAGAAATTGATCGCATAACAAAAACATTGCCTCAAAATAAATGTTGACAGCATACACATTGAATACAGACTACAAAAATGATATCTATTGCAGCCGAAGATGCTGAATTGCAGATACAATTTTAATTATTGATATACGACGTAAAAAAAATACAAATCTAAAATATCAGTACAGCATTACAAACTAACAAGGACAAAGAAAAATAATGGCCAACTTGGTTGCCAGGATCCGACTCCAAAACAATTTGGCAAAAATGCACTGTGTTCTGAAAACAGGTAATTATTGAGATTGCAATATTCTGGTAAAATACGGTAGTAGACTATATTTAAATCAATTTGATTTGCAGTTGAAGGCTGGTATTCTCGAAAGTTATTCCAGGACTAACACTAGAAAAGCACTAGTTGATCTTGAACTATCCATAAACTTGGTTCCTCGGCAAAAAAAATTTAGAATGTTTTAGTTCAGGGTTTATATCTGGACAAACGTTAGACACATTTGCGAATACCATAGTCAGTTAGTCCCAGATTAAATCTGAATTTAGTCCTGGACTAAAGTTAGTCAAGATTCATTGATGACGTGTTCTGTGACATTTTAAACCACTTGTTAAATCTAGTAGAATTGAAAGCTTTAATAGCAAAATCCGCACACAGTGCATCCTCAAGCATTCATATATACCTCAACCATACATTATCACAAAAATCTTGAGATTGGAACTTGGTGGTACAAGACCCACATGGCCCATTACGGCTGTTATAGTCGCAAAAAACAAAAATTAAAGAATGCGGCAAAATATTTGTGTGCCACTTGTGTATCTACTGACAATGTTGTACAACAGTCGTACTATACAGCTGCACAATTCCAGGGTCATAAAATTAGTCGCAATGATTCCTGCGCCTGGATTCCATGCATGCATTAAATCCAGCTGCTACTCTCCCAACTAAAAAATAAATACGCACAGAATTTTTATGGTAGCTGTACCAAAGCTGCGATACGTCGTGTGGAATTCCGAAATTGATGATCGCAAGTGCCATGTAAACAAGTCCTGAGCTAATTGTGAAAGGGCCTTAAATAACTACAGTACATATAGTATTGTAATGATTGATAAATATGAAGTCTGTGTTTTATAAAATAATACTGTTACAGTCCGCATACATGGCTGGCAAATAGTACAATTAAAAAAAATATATATATACATAAATAAATGTTGTTGTGTATGAACCTGATAATAACACAATGGGAAGGCTATGCTTTTTCAGAGTAACGTAAAAGGCATATTTTTATTTTTTTTCTTTTCCTATTAGCGCCAGCAACATGCCCTAATGGCTACTACTCCTTGGGCAGTGCTTCGTCATGCATCCTCTGTCCTGGTGGCTATGAGTGTAGTAGTAACAACATCTCACCTGTGATGTGTCTTGCTGGTTCCTATGCTGTCAATGGCAGTGTTAGTTGCTCTAGCGCTGATGAGGGCTTCTATGTACCTGTGGATGGACTCTCAGAACAAATAAGGTATGTTGATGCATCTATATCTAAGTTCTTATGTACTCAACAGCTCTTTCCAAAACTACACAGTGTGGAGTACCACAACTTTTATACATTTAGTAAAACTTTCTTATGCAAACCTTTGCAAGGTATTTCTATGTACTCATCATATAAACTTTGAGGCATACCCGGATATTGCTGCAAAAAATACCTTGAAACACAGATGTTGCATTAGGTTTTAGCGTGTAGTTACAGTTACCAAAGTTATTGAACAAAATAGTTCAAAATTTCCTTTGTATTTGTTTATATTTCCTGTTGTTTATTTGCTTATTTCTGAATAACTTCCTGTGTAACAGTTTGATGGTTTTGCCATGCTTTGCCTCATATACAAATTATTTTGCTCTTTGCCAGAGGATGTCACAGTTTACCTTAAGTCTGTTTCATTATTTTGTCAACTCTTTGTCAACTTAAATAATTATTAACTTTTTGCTTTAGTTGTGAAGATGGTACATTTGCAAATGAGACAGGTGCCTTGGTATGTACCCCATGCCCTGCTGGATTTGAGTGTGTAGACCGTGCTTCAACCCCTATTGAATGCTCAACAGGATACTTCTCACTACAGGGTAACACAAGTTGTACTGAATGCACAGCAGGCTACAAGTAAGTTAAAATTAATAACTTTTACTATTGCCAAAGGAACTTTGAAGAAGCAAACACACAATGCATGTACACAAACACAACTGTTTTAACTTCATTATGGTAAAACCCATCTATTTATTTACAAAATGGCCTTACGGCTATACGAACATGTTTTGGTAGACAACCATCATTATCAGTGTAATGATTGCTACTCCAGCAATCTATTTAAATACTGTGAGGCTGAGCATTGCCAAATAAAGTATGCCAAAGGGGAATGAACAGTTATACAAAAATACAATCATGAATAAATATATAATAAACTTAGCTTAAAGCTGTAGGAACATAAATAAACTAGATTGACTAGACTAGATGTTCATTTGAGCTTGTTGTAAGCGTTTATTATTTATGTCAAAGAGTTTGCTAACAGGTCAAAAGTCTAAATTGAAATTTTCAGCCTCAACAAGTTTACTAGATAAGGTTTAGAAAGAGTTTTGCCTAAAGCCGGGCGTTCACTGTCGACTAAACTGTCGCTCTGTGTGTGTGTGGTTCCAGTCGCGAAGACGGACTTTTACTCGTCAGCCGACAGTTTTTTAGTGATTTAATAGGAAAATCACTAAAAAAAAACTGTCGGCCAACAAGTAGAAGACTGTCATCACGTCTGAAAACCACACACACTGGGTGTAACTGTTTAGTCATGCGATTGTCGTACAACCGTCGCACAATGCAGTGAGCCCAGACTTTACTCTACACAATTCTTTGGAGTTTGATTCACATACTTTGGAAAGCTTTCATTCATAATATACTTTTTCTTTACTTTAGGTGTGTAACTACGGACACTGAACCAGTTATCTGCAACGCTGGTGAATATTCTCCTACACGAAGTACGACCTGTGACCCGTGTCCGGTTGGTACGTTTTGTGCTAATAGCCCGACTGGTACAACAACTGCTTGCCCAGCTGGCTGGTATGCTAATACTACTGGAAACACAAACTGTACCATTTGTCCAACAGGTAAGTAATTGTAATTTTCTTTTTAATAATTATGTTGAGCAGATCAGTAAATAATTATGTTCCGTCAGCTATGCTGGTGGTTATCATTTATCACTGACAGAATCATCCATTGGAATAAATCTCCATCCGTCCACCATTTTAAATATGTGAGGTCTAACCACAAAATGAGTCGTATCATAGGTGAGATGAAATCTAGATAATCACCAAAATAAGTTGGAGGTTTTTTTTGAAAAATTTTATTTTAATCAATTATGAATAGTTTGATACTTGTATTTCATTATACTGTAGTATAATTTGTAAGTCGGTTTTCATGCAGGAAAGTGTTCTTCACTGATATTTTCTGAGATTTATAGTCTTTTAATTTATTATTTTTAGATATTCTCAAAAACTATATTTCCATAAATGAAAACTTCAAATCCAAATATCTTGGGATCAAATTTTTCCAATAAATATCATTTAAAGTGTAGATTACAGCTTATTTTATGCTCTATTAGAGCTCTTTTAAAAACTCAATTTTTAATTTTCCTACCATGAGACTCATTTTGTGATGAGACCTCACAATGTAAAACTGATCATGTTTGGAGAAATGTGATAATGTTTTTTGTTTTAATCTTCTAGGCCATCATTGTGATATTGCTACACAGGCACCATCTGAGTGTGAGGCTGGATACTACAGTGATTCTGAAGGCCTAGAACAATGTATTAGTGTAAGTTAATTTTGCTTTCTTTATCTCTTTTGTCAGTTGTGCTCAACCATCTCTGCCTGAGACCTGTTAAGGTCATTTCCTAGAAGGCGATTTCACAAATAAATAGATGCAAATTGATCATATTGGTGTGTAGTTCCATCATTCACCACTAATTTACATGGGGTAATAAGTATACAGAACTTAGGCCCGTTTGGGCGAGAATCGGAAAAAGAAATGGGGTAAAAACCCGATTTTTATCCACGGGTGGTATGTCCGTTTAATTCTAAAAACACCAGATGACTAGCAAAAAAGCTAATGATATAGGCGATGTTGATTCCAATCATTCTATTTGTTTTACAATACTGTACTAGATTTTATTAAATGGTAAATTTATATCAAATAGCGAGAGGCGGAACTGATCGCCACAATTTTACAGTAGCAAACTTATGCACTATGGTCCCTAACGATCCCCATGCTCCAAAAACTACTAGTTCTGTAGGTTTTAGGGTAATGAATATGAAAAAAACTGCACTACTCTCCATAAATATAAATAAATGCTCCTTACTCGTATTCAACTATGTTCAAATCGAGCAAAACGTTTGGTAAAGTGATTAAAAACAGATTAAGTAACAAATAAGTTCCCCGCTGCAAAAAAATATCCAGTTAATTGCAGGGTTGGCATATCAATTTTTTTCGGTGTTAAATCCATGGGCGGTCTGTAATTAACACCTGTTCAGGCGAAAACGGGATTTTTGATTTTTTAACCGGTAAAAAAAGGTGTAAAACACTGAAAAAATTTGCGCGAATGGGCCCTTAGATTCATGTTTGTTTTCTTTTTATAGTGCTCTTCAGGCTATTACACAACCTCTACTGGATCTGATAAATTTAGATTCATACTTGTTTTCTTTTTATAATGCTCTCCAGGCTATTACACAACATTCACTGGATCTGATAAACTTAAAGTCATGTTTGTTTTCTTTATAGTGCTCTCCAGGTTACTATACAAGCTCTACTGGATCCGATTCATGTACTCGTTGCCCATCAGGTTACAAATGTCCAAACAGAGATGTTGAACCAGAAGCTTGTGAATCAGGATTTGTAAGTCAACTTGTCTTGTTTTTTTTCATTTCATTTACTACTCTTGATACTATACAATTCCAAAAGTAAAGTAAAACCATAACAAGAGGCATAAAAGACAAAAAAAGAGGACAACAAACAAGCAAATTAAATTTGTCAAGTGGTTACCCTTAGAAAAATTTAGTTATATACAGTATCACACAACAAAAATTGTTTTATCTTTTTGAAGTAATAGGGATCTTACAATCCATGATGACAGGCAATGGGGATAGAGATATAAACTGGCTCAACTCACCATTGTGTTTGCTACTGTCTGTATATCTTTTTATTGACAATGGGAGTGAGGGAAGAATGACCCTAACATTAACATCAATGCCAAAACATATTTTACTGTATTAACTTTCTAGTACTTGAAGTTTATTTAATTAATCAAAGTAGTTAATTAATAAAATGTACTACTATGTTGAATAACGTGTTTATTGTTATTATTTCCAACACCAATTAATGTTTTGTTTTTATGATTTGTTTTCATATGCTCTTAAGTTGGTTCCATGAATGTTCCAAATCATATTGATCTTGTTATTTTGTCATTCAAGTTGGTTTTGAAATTCTAAGTTTGGTTACAAAAATGTTCACGTATTTTACACTGATTAGTGATTACTTACTTACTTGATTGCTTGACCCTTTATTCCTCTCAGCCTTCTTTTGAAAGATGCCACGGATGGTGCAGACACAATGTCTGGTCGCAGATTATTCCAGTGGTCCATAGCTCTGTTCCCAAAGAATAGTCTTCCAACGTCGCTTGAGAATTTCACTTTCTTAAGTTTTTTAGCATGACCTCTAAGACCGGTACATTGGGTATAAGAAAAATAAGGAACAGAAATTTGCTTGTAGCAATTGTTAATATACTTGAATGTTTCAGTAAGATCATTTTCTATTCTCCTTTTCTCAAGTGTACACATACTAATTCTAATGGGACAGAGATTTAGACATTTCTTCTGCATTTTTTCTATTTTGGTGATATCTTTTTTATCTCTTATTTCATATAATTTTTTTTATGGTATAGTATTCAACTGGAGGGACTCGTGAATGCTACCAGTGCCCTACAGGTCAAGTCTGTGGTGACCCATCTGCAGCGCCATCAACTTGTAATGTAAGTCAACTATTAGTTATATTTTTAACATTTCAATCAATCCGTGATGATGATGACATACTTTGTCGAAATAATGAATCCTGTCACGATAGCGTGTATCTCATTGCTTGAAGTATGCATTATACTTTCTCACCTAACTTTGAAATATAGAAACAGATAAAAATATTTCCATAGCATTTTGATTTAAATGTTTGTAAATATTCTTACAGTATGGAGAGTATTCTAATGGAACAGCATGTGTGGCATGTCCTGTTGGATTTATGTGTCCGACTCCACTAGGATCACCGCAGGAATGTCCCGCCGGAACCTATCAAGACCAGCAAGGTCAAGTCACCTGTACCACTTGCCCTTCGGGAAGGCAGTGTCTCAACATCACGGATTCACCTGGCTACTGTGGGGAAGGCTATTACAGCGTCGCTGGTCAACAGGTCTGTACAATATGTCCAGAAGGCCAGTGGAGTCTGAGCGGTTCGGGGTCCTGCGTATTGTGCCCATCGGGGCAAGAATGTCTTGACGGATCTGCGAGGATCTTACCACGTAACTGTACTGCGGGAACATACGCGCCAGAGGGTGCTGGTATATGTTCACCTTGCCCTATTGGTAAGATTTTTTTTGTTTTTAATGTTCAATATTTTACATTATATACCACATGCTTAGATTCTAGCCATCTGATTGGTTAACAGCCAGTGAATATTTAAACCATGCCCTAATAGCAAATCAGTAGTGTTTTTAGTGGTCTCTTTCATATGTAAAAGGAACAAATATTATACCACAGTGTATAATTAATAAGGAGCTGAGCTAGTGACTCATGATTTTTTGTTGAGACTAGATCCTGCCTTGGTTTGAAGGTACCTTAATCATAAAGGGAAATAACCAATTACAATTGTCATTATGTCATAATTACCTTAAGAAAATAGTATTCACAAGATTTAAATATTTAAATTGCTCTTAATTTCCACATTTATTGTTACATTAATGTTGATCTTTTATTGCAGGTACTTACAGTTTTGAACAGTCATCCACATGTATAGCTTGTCCACCTGGGTACACCTGTCCATATACAGATCAATCACCTGTTCTCTGTGAAAATGGAACATACTCAGGGTCTGGACAGGTAATTATTTATCATTATAAACTGGATTGATTTATCCTTGTTCACTGGTTAAAAGCATGTCACAAACAAAATCCAACCACCAATATTTACAGATCCGTAAATAGTAAAAGACTATTTACGGATTCTGTCCTAATTTTAACACTAGATGGCGCTATCTCATGTGACCCGGCGCTGGTACCGGTTGCGACTGCAGTGTTCAGCGCTGCACTGAACTCAATGAACAAGAATGTATGAATCCAGTATATAAAACAAATATATACTGAGATGAATGGCTGTGGATTAAAACTATGGGTCCCTCAGTGACCCATAGTATTTTTCAGTCACTTTGGAACCCATAGTTTTAACCAGTTACTACCCTTCAGCACTAAACACTGGTATGATACTTCGAAGAAGCTCTGCAATATCACCAGACAGGGCAGATCCAGGACCAAGCAATAAGAGAGGGACGGGTGCATTATTTTGAACCGTGATTGGCATGTTCCTGGTTTTATTTGGCAATCAAAAAAAATGAAAGATTACTTACCTGATCTGTCATGTACCATGACTATTTTTAATTAGATATTTATATATTTATCGGTATTTAAACATTTTGGGAAAATTTGAGAGGGGTACCACATAATATAAGAGGTGGCACACTTGCACTTTGACGATATTAGAGGGGTGTGCGCTGTGTTCGCCCTTCTAAATTTGCCTCTACCAAAGAGCAGTGTCTATTCATAGGTAACTATAAATACTGATAATCCTTTCACGCTCATAATATTGGCATTTGTCTGTAGTAAATTCTGCCCTCAACAAATTATAGTGTCAGAATACAAACTCCCTTGTATGATATTTTACATAATATCTTTAAGAAGGTAATAGAAATTTATAAATTTTACAATAAAGCACCATATGTGGCAGAGCCAAGCCAAATTGAGTTTTTGGTTGATTGTAAAACTACACATTATTATATTTAACATGCAAAAAATGCAGTTCAATATGATGTTTCTTTGCGAAGTTATGAACAATCAAAGTTTGGACATTCAAAATGTAAGTTTTGAGAAAGCTGCATTTGAAAATTGTTTTCCATATACATTGACTAAGCAAGGTCATTTTAATTTGCATTTTTAAAACATTTTTTGATCATATATCTGAAAATTGTTAAAGTAGTATGAGTGTTGAATGTATTAACTGTATATTTTTTAAATAAAATAAAATTTGAAAAAAAAATTGACCATTTTCAAATTTTGGCCTATTGTGAAAAACTAGCAGTTGCGACTTATGTCTCATTTGGCTTGGCTCTGCGACTTTTTTGCTCATAATATTTGTTTCGAACATCAGAGTTATTTGCTTCATATTTCTTATTTAAGTTTCTTTTCATATGTTTTATTTAGATCATTTGTACCGATTGCCCAGCCGGATTTTACTGTGATGATCCATCGGTTTCTCCACAACCATGCCCTGTTGGAACCTACTCATCTGACCGCTCAAAGGCCTGTGACCAATGTCCAGCTGGTCAATCATGTCTTAATCCTGGAGAATCTCCTTCAAACTGTGATGATGGAACATACAGTGACTTAGTATGTATAATTCCAACATTTTATTCTGTTCAATTCAACTTTATTCATTTTTAAACAACAAGAGCAAAACCTTACCAGGCCCATTTTTTAAACTGCTGTTGTCTCTAAATTTATTAGCCTTCCTAAGAGCGAAGCTCTTGTCACCGAAGTCTATTGTTTTTACCTATGCTTGTTACAGCTCTGCTGCTTCTGCTGTTGTTGTCACTGCTGCTGCTGTCAATTTTAAATGTTTGCTACCACAGTAACTAAAATTCTACAAGTAAGATTGGTTTCAAACATTGCAGAATGTAAAATTAAAATGAGAAGACGAACCCTATTTATTTTGAGCTTTCTCCGATTATTGTTTTGCATGTTGTTTCCATGATGGCAAAATGCCATGGTATCGGGAAGCCCTAGCAAATTTATTTTTTTCACTCAGGTTTATTACTGAATGATTTTGAAAAGAGTGGGATTAAATAACATACAGTATTGTAGTAATTGATCAATAAAATGTTTGTGTTTTAGAAAATAAAAGCGTTACAATACTCATGTTTCTGGACAAATAATAGAATTTTATTAATCAATAAAAAGATTTGATTTTTGTGTAAAAATGGTTTTAAATATGGAATTTTTTTTACTCGAAGTGTAAGAATCCTGATATTAATTTAAACAGTGGGGAGGCTATGCTTTTACAGAGTAACATAAAAGGAGTATTTCTAGTTTATTTTGGGGTGTAAATCTTTCATTAATAACTCTACCAATAGTAAGACATGTATTTTTTAGATTTTTGTCGATTTTTACAAGACAATTTAGAACAAATTAGATAAACGGTTTTAAAGGTAATTTTCTTTAAATTAATAGAAAATTAATTGCCCTACCCTGTAAGGAAACAAACTCAGGACCTTTGCTTATTTACAACGATCCTGTTGAACAGTGGATTAACTTGCTGCGGCACAGGCAATCAGTGCTAATAGTCACATTTTACAGTACTTCATGAAACATTTTTGTTTGTGGTCTAGAGAACACACTAGGTTATTACTGTAAAAAGGGTGATGATAACTTTAATAATTTTAAATGTGAAGGTTTTAAATAAAATAAATGGCAAAATGAGTAGAACGGTCTCTTAAGAGGACACCCTCGGGTCCGGGAAAAGTTTCCACTTACACAAAAAGTGTCCGCGGCCATTTATGGTAGTTGCCCGCTTATGAGAGGCACTGAATAAACTAATTAGATACATGCATGAAGAATAAATGGGTCTTTGAATTAGTGTCTGTTATGGGAGGTGTCTGCTTACGAGAGGTGTCCACAAAAAAGGTTCAACTCTTTTGCTACTGGTCAGATTGTACACTACTTGATGAAACATGTTTTTTGTTTTTTTTTTTTTGTCTGGGGACAGTGTGGGTTATAACTGTAAGAAGGTAATGAACCTTTGTTGGAAATTAAGTCTATTAAATGTGTACAAAATAAGTACGCATGACTGCTCAAAACTGGTGAAGCTAGATGCTTTTAAATTTGTGATCACAATAACAAAACCAGCACCAACAAGATCAAGAGTGAGGTTCCAAGGTCTTCTTCATGGTAAAGAAAAAAAATATAACAATAAAAATAGTACAATAGAAAAATAAATTATTCTAATGTTTACTTAATTGAACCTTTAATGTATGTCAAATTGAAGAAGAATTTGTTTCTGTATAATTAAGGAAAATTAAGTTATTTATCTTTATCTTTATTTGTTAAATTAGGGTGATGTTTTATGCTATGCATGTCCTGCTGGTTCATCATGTAACTCAAGTGTTGCTACACCCTGTCATTCAGGCTCATACAGCCTGCTAGGCAGCTCAGAATGCACTGAATGCAATGCTGGTCAGGCCTGCATGTACACAAACCAACAGCCTGTAGACTGCCAACCTGGTCAACATACTAATGGAAACAAATCACAGACTGTCTGCCTAGAATGCTCAGCTGGCTTTTATTGTTCAGATCCAAGGTACTCATATAAAAATATTTGAGGTGTCGTGACAAAATGAGTCATGTTGTATGCCAGATCCTTTTGAGATATTCACAAAAATAGACAGAAAATCATAATTTCACAAAAATGAGATTCTTGTTGATTTGGTAAGTTTAGTAATTGAATTTTATGAATACAAACTTCCTGTTTATATTTATTCACAATAAACATGTTTTTGAACTACATTTTGTAAAGGCTGTTTTTCAAAATCAATGGAAAAACATACAGGAAGTCAATGGTTGTTAATCTTTAAAGTCGATTTTCTCCAAAGTGTGTTTTCATACACCTATGTTTTAAAATGATTTTCTCTGGTTATACTGAAGCTATGAACCTGATTTAAAAACCAATTTAAAACTTATAATCTTTCATATCCAAATACAACAATAACTCAGTTTTGGGTTTTGGTTTTCTGTACAATACGACTCATTTTGTGGTGACACCTCACATATTTTACTGATAGAGTGTATGCAGATTTAAAGTCGATTTTCTCCAAAGTGTGTTTTTATACACCTATGTTTTAAAATGATTTTCTCTGGTTATACTGAAGCTATGAACCTCATTTAAAAACCAATTTAAAACTTATAATCTTTCATATCCAAATACAACAATAACTCAGTTTTGGGTTTTGGTTTTCTGTACAATACGACTCATTTTGTGGTGACACCTCACATATTTTACTGATAGAGTGTATGCAGATGGTGTTTATTTGGTATTCAGTTCTTGAGGTCAGTTGTTTTAACCTTATGCAATGCATCATAACTCTTATACCCTATTCAGACTATCATCGTATATATCACATCGTGATCGGTTACGATGTGATCGGTGGTAATCCAATTCCCGACCGCAAATTACAAAAGTATTCATACACACACTTTGCTTCGTTCTAATACGTCACAGAATGTGTTGTTGTAGTTCATTCGGCGATAGAGGGTCCTGACCTCAGCCAATCAGTGCCTGTGGAATCCGTTGCGATCTGATTCCGTGGTAATCGGGGGTAATAAAGATTGTAAAAACCAATCGAAACCAGTAACAATTGCGATATCAATTACAATCGATTACTATTTGTGAGCATTCACACACGATTTTACTTTGCGATTGGGTGCGATTGGTTGTCGCAATTGCTATTCAACCACATCATCCCAATCTAAACAAGGACCCTGGATTTGAACTCCCTGTTGTTTATTCCAGCATCATATGCAACCTCTCAATATGAAAGGATCACCAAAGTTTTGATCTCACCACCAAGTCTTAAAAATTTTAATATAGTTAGTTTTATATAGCGCCTTATACAGTAGTGTCTCAATGCATATAAATGTGTATAGCTTTGACAACTTTTTTTTACAAATTAAACAAATTTGTGAGGTGTCATAACAAAATGATTTGTGTTGTATGGCATGTAATTTTGAGATAACCACAAAAATAGACAGAAATATGTATGTTTTTTGTTAAGTTCATTACTTAAATTTTATAATTACAAACACCCTGTCTATGTTTGTTTACAATAAACAACTTTTGAGTTTTGAATTTTGTAAATATTATTTTTCAAAATAAATCGTAAAGTCAAAAGTTGTTTATCTTTAAAGTTTATTTTCTCCAAAGTTGTTTTCATACATAATTCAAAATCATTTTTTTCTGGTTATACCCAAACTATGAATGTAATTACAAAAACAAATTGAAACTTATAATATCATATATCATTATAAAACAATAACTCAATCTTGCTTTTATGTACAACACAACTAATTTTGTGGTAACACCACACATTTAAGTCCAGTATTTTTTTGAAATTCTAACTCTATTTTTTTCATATACAGTGTTGCTCCTCAATCATGTTCATCAGGAACGTACACGCTACAAGGATACACAGCATGTGTACCATGCCCTGCTGGTTACGAATGCCCATCAACAGATAGCGCCCCCACTGTTTGTAATCCTGGCTCATACGCTATTGGATCGAAGACTAACTGTACGTCATGCCCACCTGGGTATGCTTGTCCATCGACGTCTGATCCAACAGCCATGTTTCAGTGCTTACCAGGTAAGGATTCTTTTTACCCTGTTTTTTGCAGTGACAGCTGTGTCAGCATCTGCAACTCCTGCTGCTCTTGTGGTAAATTAAAAAAGTTTGTTATTATGACAAAATTTAAATTCTACCCTTTGAAAAAAATAACACCCTCTGTCTAAGTAGGTCTACCATGTTAAATTACAAGAGAGATCTCTCTAGAACCACAAAAAACTTCCTAGTAAGGTAGTATATAATTACCCTGTCTGTTGATGTTATTAATGCATTAAGGCTTTATGTATACCTGTAGAGCATTGCTGACCAGACCCTTGGTAGTATCTCTTGATATGGTAGTTTTTATAGGGTTAACCCTGTTAACTACCTTTGTCTACCTTCTTACTACCATTATCTACCATGTTAACAGAGAATTGTTTTCAAGGGATAAACTTGATTCGTTTCAAACTTGCAGACTACAAAAAGGACCCTATTGAAAGTCTATGATTATTATTTTGTTGTGCACGCCCATACCAAACCTAAATGACATTGTTTGATCATGGTAAACTGAAAAGAAATTAACAATAATAATGTTTAATTTCATAATTCTTATAAAACCCAATTTTCAATTTTGTCCATTGGCTCCGTTCTGCTACTTATGCATTTCAGTTTTATATATTAAATAAATTTTAATCAAAGTGAAATAAAAATATTTTTAAAAATTATGTTCATCATAGGAACATACTCAACTGGAATGCAGTCGTATTGTGCTGCTTGTATACCGGGCATGTACTGTCCCGACACAGATGATGACAGTACTATAGCAGCCTGCCCCTCGGGCACCTACTCATACACCGGATATTCATATTGTCGTACATGTCCTAACGGATGGGAATGCCCAAATACAGATGGTTCTGCGAATGCACAGTGTTTGGGGGTAAGACAATTATTTTTATGCGAAGTATGTACAATCTTAGACATTTTAGCTTAATTGTAATGCATATTCCTTATATAGGCATCCTCAGTTCTGGAGTAACATCGAGAGTGGGCCATTGGATGTTGCTAGAATGGCATCTGCTGTGGTTAAAGAGCCCAATATAGGAGTTGCTGTTCATCTTATATTTGTAGGAGGTGAACTTGGAAGCCATTCTGGTTTTAGTTTTTCCTGGTCTTTTTTTTAAATGTGGCATATCCAACAGCATGTTTCCTTTGCCCACTTACAGGATGAGATCTCAGTCCTGATTTCGAAACCAAATCTGATTAAGATGCTTAGTTAGTGCTGTTTTAAGTTGTGGTTAATAACCTAGTGTGCAGCCGTGTTCAAACCCAGAACCTCAGAGCTGGAAGGCAGGGGTCCCAAGTTCGAAAAACAGAGTTCCTTGAGATTTACTCGTGGTCATCCTACCACTGTTTGTAATGTCTACCCCTTCTGAAATAAGTGTACAAATACCCTTATTTATAAGCTCAGCACATTGCTTGTTATGAAATGGTAGTTTCTGACATATATTGTCACTGCTAAAATGAGTTATCCTGCTTCCCAAAACATTACTGAACTTCATAGGTTGCTTACTTTCAACCAATATTTTGATAAATAGGTCAATTTATGCACTGCTTTTGAAACATTTTCCAAAACCTGGAGAATTCCTGGATAAAACTAAATTCCGGGAGAAAATTTGGAAATTCCGGGAGCCCAGGAGATGATCCAAAACTGGAGACTCCAGGACAATCCTGGAGACTTGGGAGCTCTGGGAAGGCAAACATGTTAACCGCAAAGCTTCATCACCACTCCACTATCCGAGTGCAGCGATGTGCCCCTGTTTCAGGTTTCTGCTATTTCCCTTAAGCCTGTTTTTTTTGTCGATCGTTAATCCCAAAAACGTTGATTTTAATCGGCGTTTTAGATCATTAATTTTCAAAAAATGACGATTTTCACAAAAATCGACAGGAAAATGGGCCACTTCCAACATTAAAAACAGTTTGACAATTTGGATCGTCAAAGTTAAACCGAGTTCAACTTTGACGATTTGGATTTGGATGCTCGCAAGGCAATATTGCCCGCGGCAAGAATTTACATGTTTTGGACCTAGAAATAAATCACACATTTTATTTGTTTATTATATTTTCGAGAGTTGTAACTTGCTTCAGAACATAAATATACAATTATCTAACTAATATATAATAATTGCAGCTAAAATGATTGATAATTTCGCTTTATTGCAATTTTATTTTGTCGTGAATATTTATGAATTTCCTTGTGCACAATGTAGTAAATAGAAATTTTGGAATTACGATTGTAGTAGGTGAAATTGGAAGCATGTCTGGTTATGATTTCCTTATCTGCAGCATTTTGCCATTTCTTGAATATTCTGTTGTTCAGAAATTGAGCCCTTTCTTTGTAGCATGCTTCCAGGAATAACTTGAAGCTTCTGTTTCCCAGATGTTGTGTTTAATGGCTTGCCTTCAGTACACACACACATCTTTAAAGTGGAGATGTAAAGGTCCATTCAGTCTCTTTTCTGAATTGAGCTCACCAGAGAGGAGGTTCTTTTGTGAAACATCAAGGATAACCCACAAATGTCCAAAGTGAGCTTGTTCCCAGTGAGGTCCTTCTGGTGTTGATTGGGCAATAAATAGGGTGAAAATCCCCTACTGCTTTCTGCAAAGGGTACTATGATCTTTAGCTCGCACATGAGTCATGGTGCACATGTGACCAACGTCTTAATGCCGCATCTGAAAGACTGCACTATTAACTTGTATTTTGAACTTCCATCTGAAAACCAAAGAGTACAGTGGTATACTCTAAATGTGTACCAATGAGTTTCCACAGTTCAGAGCATTACACAGTAAATATACCACCTGTTTAGCCAACAGATATAAGTACCCATCACTAACAATAAACTAAATAAATATAAATAATAATCTGATACTTCATTTTCAGGGTACCTTCTCTGCTGGCAATGCAACAGAATGTACAGAATGTCCTGCAGGTTTTGCTTGTTCTGAGACAGATACCGACACTATGGTGGAATGTGTCTCTGGCACATATTCAGTTGGCCAACAGACGGTATGTATACAAATAGATCCTGTAGAAACCCTTAAGATGATATGAAAACTTTCCCCAGCAAACTGTAGGACTTTGGTGTATTTTATCACTCTGGCATACCTGCCATTACAGAAAAGGCAGATGGGCCAAAATAGAAAAAGAAGAAAGAATTTGTAAATTATGTCACCTAAATACAGTAGAAGACGAATATCACTTTCTAGCAGTCTGTCCAAGTTATATTCAAATTAGAAATCGTTTTTTGCCCAACTTAAATGGTAATATTTCTTTATTCAAATTTTTCTGTTTAATGTCATCAGATAATATAAATATGGTTAAAGATTTGTTAAATTATGTTCATTGTGCATTTCACTATAGAAAGCAATGCATTGAAACCCTTAATTAATTTTATTTATATGATAAAAGGGCCGGAGGCCTATTTATGTTTGTAATAAATGCCCACACACAGGCACGAAGAAGAAATTAGCATTTTTTTTTTTTCATTTTATCACTGAAGGCATACCACGTATTCTGTATGCTTCTATTTTAAAGATTATATGACACGCATTTGAAAAAATGGTTTATAATAGTTTCAAAATATCCTTCATATTGTTGTAATTCAGTATCAGTGTACTTTTTTTGGTTTTTTTTTTTGAAAAGTTTGTTTTAATTAACCATTAAACCAGTAGAATTAAATATTTTAAGATACCGGGAAGTAAAATTAATCGGTGTCTTATGACGTATGCAGTGGCCGTTACCATGTGCACTGTTCGCAAATGATGTAGTTACTAATAGGCTTTTTCTATTATGAGAATTTCATGTGTGTGTTGTAGTTGTCGTTTGACATTACAAGAGATCAACAGGTTGCTCTTTTGCATTTTTACATTTTCACCCAGTATGAGAAATGTGGAAGTAAAACCGTGTTTAAAATTATGATCAAAAGTAATTTATTTCTATAAAAGTGGATTTATATTACAAAGCATAACATGCTTACAAAATTTTCTTTAAATCTAAATACCATGACATATGGTCTTTATATATATCTAAATAAATAGTAACAAATCTTTCATTATCCTTAGGTGTGTACGAGGTGTCCAGCTGGCTATGAATGTCCAAGCACTACCGAAGCAACAGTTGAAGCCTGTGTGGCCGGTGAATACAGCAGCGGAGGTCAAGATGCGTGCACACTCTGTCCAGGGGGTAACGCATGCCCCTCTATCCACAGCAGTTATCAAATTATATGTTCCTCTGGTTATTTTGCTGAACCAGGTTCTACCGTGAGTCTTTTAACAAATGTTTTAGAGTGCTTTGTTAAGTGGCATTTAGCTTAGTTTGCAAACTTAAAATATCCTATATTGTGCCTGTGTATATTTTAAATTAAAAACTTAGTCACGTTTAAAATTTCTATTAATAAATTGCATAGCCTGCAGGGGCGGATCCAGACTTTTGGAAAAGGGAAGGGGGCCGGAAAGTGGGCTGGTACAGAGTCAAAGTTTTAGGGGGGTTCGGCATGCTCCTCTGGGAAATTTTGGACTGAATGTCCTGACATGACCTTAAGAGCGTGTTAAAGAATCAATTCTTGCTGAATATTTTTGTTTTAATGTTAATACTATTCAATATATTTTACTTTCCGAAAAGGGGGGGGGGGGAATGCCCCTGGCCTGTGTCAGGAAGGAAAGAAGATATTGTATTGCAAGAAGTTGGTATCTGGAAATGGTTGTTGCATACAGTGACATTTTGGTTTATTGTGAAGTGGGTGGTTATGGTCCTCTAAAATAGAATTGAATAGTCTGGATATAAAAACCTATCCACTGACTGTGGCACCCACCAATGATTCTCTCAATGTTCCAAAAAATTCTGTCAATTAACTCCATCCTGAAATACAAGAATTCCCTAACTCCACATACAAAAGACATTTAAAAAATTGTAATGATTCTATTGTCTGCCTTAAAAGAGTGCATTTATTTTTATTCTGTATGATAAACAGGCTAATATTATATAAATATGAAGAGTATGTTTTTTTTTTGTAGTCGTGTACTTCATGTCCAGCTGGGCTTGAATGTCCAATGACCAACCAGACAGGTACAGCATGTGCTGATGGCTACTATAGCCTAGGTAAGTCAATTGCAATTTGAAATCATTTGTGGAAGTTGAGTGATCAAGCAGTAAGTCAAGCGCACTTCAATCTATCACTTTCCAAGTCTTGCCTAGGCCATCAAAAGTTAGCTATTCTGTAGAGTAGACCACTTATTTCTTCAAATATAAATGACCCAGGCCTAAAACATACTATATTGTCATACACTGGAAATTATAAAGGTAAATACTGTAGTTAATTGTAAATATACGGTTTGAATCAGCACAGATCATTATATCAATGGGCCATGTGTTTATAGTACTAGCCTAGTCACAATGCTATGACACCTTTGCTTGGTGTTGGAACTACTACTATACATAATTGTAATCATACAGATCATCTGTTATGAACGTACCTTACATGTATACTTACAAATTCATTAATTTATTTATTATCTTTTTATAATTTTCACAGTATGTGAAAATATATCATGCAACACATACTAATTTTTATGATTGAAATGCCATTTTTACGAGCATCTAACTCTTGCCTGTTTTTTTCAAGTCTCCTACATTATCAAGGGACAGCCCTCCCAATACCCCATACAATGATGAAGGTTGAATAATGTAGAGCCAAATGTATATTCTTCTAGTGCATATCCGATCAGAATACGAACTTCTAGATTTGGTCTTTAAATGTATTCATGGTCCGGCTCCATCCTATTTCCTCTTAAAGTACCAACACACATTACCAGATCTGCTTGCAGTCTTACATTTCATATTATTACATTCACCAGATATTCCACATTTGCTGACAGATTTTTCAGTGTTTCTGGTTCTCGTTTGTGGAATTACTTGCCAGAAAACTTAAGGCAACTAAAACCTCAACTCCTTTAAAACTGCACTTAAAACTTGATTTAAAAAAGTACGGTATCTGTGCAAAATACTGTATTTTATCCACAAAATTTGTGGTGAAAAAATATGGTATTTTAAACATGATATTTTTTGTGAACCCATTTCTGCTGCCAAAAAATATGTTATTTTTAAAATACTGTATAAAATATGGTATTTTTTTGGCAGCAGAAACAGGCCATTAGATAATTATGAATTATAATGCACCAACAATTGTATAGATTAAGCAGTGTTGAGTGCAACACTAAATACTAACTATAAGTATAAGTGCTAGATTATTTGAAGAAACAAATTATTAGTTGGAAATGTGTTTTAATTTAAGCTTATTTTATTATGAAATTGTCTTTTTTAAACCTGTATTGAAGAGTCAAGTTTTTAAAATACTATTTTGCTATTTTCTTTTTTAACATGGAAGATTCATTGGATTGGATTGATTACAAATAATGTTAACTATGTTGTGAAAATTTGTTTTACCTAGGTGGTCAATCGGCCTGTACCCCATGCCCCAGAGGCTATTACTGTAATCAAAAAGATGCTCAACCAGTGATCTGTGATGCAGGACAGTACAGCAACCAGTCAAGTGTAGCTTGTTCTGAATGTGATCCGGGGTACACGTGTGCCGAGGGAAGCACAAGTAGAACACCAACATCAGGGATGTGTCCTCAGGGATATTTCTGTGAAGATGGGCAGACGTCCCAGGCCTGCCCTGCAGGCACATATGGTAATAAGACGGGAGCAAAAAGCTCTGCCGAAGGTTGTGCTCCTTGCCCACAAGGTAGGCAATTTTTATACATGATTTTTACATTTTTATTTGGGAAATGAATAAATATGTAATTATCAATATAATTTGTACGCAAGTGCAGGAATGCTAAATTAATTCTATGGAGGAAATTAAACAGGGCACTGTTAATTAACAATAGTATTAATATTAATTGAATATTTGATTAATTGAATTATTAATTATCAAAATGGTAATGGAAAACATTGTTTTTAATTCAGCAAAACAGCATGTAAATTCCTTTACACCCAGTGTAGTGAAAAGTAGTATACTGCCGTGATTTGGAAGAGTGGTTAACATCCATTTTTTGAGTTTTTGAGTTATTTGTCTCAGGGGCTATTTATGGATGTATTCTATCAG
>JAOTQE010071813.1:1475-16859 GCA_025631205.1 Nesometra sesokonis
TATTTTCGGAAACCTTTCTGTAGCAAAAATTTCAATATAATCAACATGCAAATACTGTATTTTAAATAGGTAAAAAATGTAAACATGTACACATGAAAATCACCTATTTTACAGTACATATCTAAATATATGCAAACTAAAATCTGAAACACAAGAGCACAAACATTTCTTTCAATTTGTTTTTTTAATTTTGGATTTTTTTTTTTATAATTTACATTGACTTGTTATGTTATATCAAAGATATTCTAGCTGGCATTATTTCTCTTCTAATGGTGACACTTGGCGGACATGATGAAATCTTGAATGAGTTGATGGATTGAGTTACTTGCCTGGAAGCAAAATTCCATCATACTGAAATGAGAGAAAAATTAATTAAATATTTGAAAAACATGAATGATTGCATCTAGTGCTCCCCATGGGGCACAGACACTGCCGTCCTCTCACAATTGCAAGTGTGAAAGAGGAAGCATGAAGTGAACTCTGGGAGTCTGTCTTCTATACAAGTCTTCTTCATTGTCGTTTTATTTAGCCACTGACAGATAAAACTTCTGATAATTGAGCTAGGATGCGCTTTTAGAATATCTTAATCTCAGGGAATTTGGCTAGGGCGCTGGGAAATAATCAAATATCAATTGGAATTTTGTATTTGTTCATTTGAGACGTTTTGAAGAATGAACTTT
Organism: Nesometra sesokonis; assembly: GCA_025631205.1. Lineage (NCBI taxonomy): Eukaryota > Metazoa > Echinodermata > Crinoidea > Comatulida > Antedonidae > Nesometra > Nesometra sesokonis. The sequence continues at coordinate 2,156 of JAOTQE010071813.1, forward strand.
AGATACGCGTGCATGGGCTTTCCTGGAATTTAGTAGATTTGAGTTGCAATTACCCTGATATAACTGTTATTTGCTATTTCAATTTCATTTTGGTAGACTTCAACCACAAAAAAAAACTACTTTTTGGCCCACCCCTTCCCTAAAATTTCAAACATAACAGGTCCTTTTGTTTAAAATCCCAATGAGAAATCCTGTTTCCCTCTTGAACAGTTAACCCTTGTCAACACAGAACTGACATTAATGGTAGAAGAAAACATGATGTGATTTGTTTACCTTTTGTTGGAACCACTTCATTGCTTCATCTTTCGATACATTGTGCTTAGGTCCAACACGACCTCGCTTCTTCTTGCGATGTCGTACATTGAATCCTGGACGTCCAAGTACAACATAGAAGTCCATACCATAGATACCAATGCTTGGGTCATATTTAATCCCCAAATCAATGTGTTCTTGAATACCAAATCCAAAGTTGCCAGTCTGGGAGAAGTTTCCCTTTCTCAATTCATATTCACGAACCTAAAGAAGTACACATAAAAATATTTAAAAACATTTCATCATTTATAGTGTTTAAAAAAAAGACTTGATGTGTCTTTGCTGTGAAAAATTATTTTGTCACATCCAACAGCAAGTTTACTTGCCACTTACAGGATGAGATCTACGCCATGCTTTCTAAACCAAGTCTCGTTATGAGGCTTGGGGAGTGCCGTTGTTAAGTCATGGGAACCAAACTAGCGTTCAGCCAGGTTTGAACCCAGGACCTCAGGATTAGAAGGCAAGCATGCTAACCACCAAGCTACAGCGCCACTGTAAACTGTTAGAAGAGTGTGGAAGCAGGCAAGTTTAGCTTCTATTAAATAAAAAGTACCACTATAGAGTGCATTCTATAATGCTAACTATGTTTTAGCAGGTTCATAAATTTACACAAACTGAGTAAAAATGTTCATTTTATGGTTGTCTATCATAAACCAGTCTATTACTAGCTAGGCTTAGAATTTGCCTGATCTATTACTAGACTACATGCTGATCTGGCAGACTAGTCACATGATGGATCAGTCACATGATGGTTACACTTGTGATGGTTATGGTTTATGAGAGGGCACAAGCCTTAAAAATTCTCAATTATTGTGTAAGCATCATTATACTAGGCTCTAGACACAACTCTATCCTACAATCCCTCTCAAGTGTAATTTTATTTATAATTTATTAATTTATAAAACATTAGTTCTCAAGTTCAGTCAATTTTACTGAAAAAAATCATCCAAAAGGGATTTTTTTAGTAATTACTAGTGAAGTGGCATCATTTTAAACCTGTGGCCAAGAGAATTTCCAACTATAAAGATTTTTAAACCAGTTAAAATTAGCTTCACAGGATCTATGGACTTTCTATGTAAGCTCCAACACTTTTCAATCTGTAACAGGTATTTATGCCTATTATGGTTAACATCTAATCCCTATGGATGCTGTCAAGTGGACAAGCATGGTACAGGTAATTGTGAGGTGTCGTGACAAAATGAGTCGTGTTGGATGCAATGTCATTTTGAGATATTCACAAAAATAGAAAGTCATAATTTCACAAAAATGAGATTCCTGTTGTTTTGTTAAGTTTAGTAATTAAATTTTATGATTAAAACTTCCTGTTTATGTTTATTTACAATAAAACATGTTTTTGAACTACATTTTGTAAAGGCTGTTTTTCAAAATCAATGGAAAAACATACAGAAGTCAACAGTTGTTTACCTTTAAAGTTGATTTTCTCCAAAGTGTATTTTCATACACCTATGTTTTAAAATGATTTTTTTCTGGCTATACTGAAGCTATGAACCTCATTCAAAAACCAATTTAAAGCTTATAATCTCTTCTATCTAAATAAACAATAACTCAATTTTAGTTTTCTGTACAACACTACTCATTTTGTGGTGACACCTCACAATTGGGAGACTCCAACCCTTGCATCCCGCAGGAACATATCCTTCTGCCTCAATTGCTAGAGCAGATGAACAAGATTACCTTGAGTCCCTTCTCCAGGATTTCTTCTGCCTTTGCACCACGGACTGTGCAATGAACAGCAATCTTCTCATTTCTACGGATGCCAAATGATCTGACGGTGTAGCGAGCTGAAATGACATTAGAAACAAATATAATACAAAACTACTGTACTTACATTAGGATCGTAAGAAAGGCAAGATAGAAAAAAACATCATTGGAGGAAAAGTCAGAGGAAGAACATGAGAATGGCCTAGACAGAGACAGAAGAAACCTAAAATTGTAGACCAGGCTTCTATGGAGGACTGTGATAGTCCCACACAACATACAGTAATTCCTAGTGGAAACTTTGTGGTCACAGTTATGCAAATTTTTAATTTTTAGATTATTCTCTTAAAATAAGTAATTCTGTTTCTCTTAACTTGTAACACAATCATTATGGTCAATGATCATGCGTTGCAAAAGAGAGTTTATTCTAGCACAGATTGTTTAAAAGTTTCTGTAAAGACCAATGAAATGAAATTACAGTATGCCTCTATGCATAAAAAATTTAAAAAAATCTCAAGTATTCACGATGCTTGTTAATTTACTACAAAAATATATTTCTAGTCAGTTTATTATCTTGAAAAAAGTGATGCAAAACGGGTCCTACTAAACACAACTGGCAACACCGGAGAATATCAGGATGTAATACAATACAAAATCTTACTGACCGGGAGTATTTACCTGAAATTGCTTTTTAAAGAATAACAAAATATACACTTTACAGTTGAAATTCCTTGATAAATAGTTTTGAAAATATGATAAATTTTGGAATAATCACTTCTTGGTGTCTCATAATTGTCAATCACAGTGTGACAATAGACACTCCTTCGAACGGCGTACAATTTTACATGAATCATCTAGGCCAAGACTTTCCAACAATTTTTTCAAAAATCTACAGACGTTCCAACCTCTAAGGTCTAAAATTTGGGAGATTTTTCAAAGTGCGCCCTCTATCTTAAAATACTACCCTTATACTGCGTTTTATGACGGAAGGGCCGAAAAACAGGCCAAAAAGGTGTTAACTAGCGTCAATTACGATTTAAAAGTACTGTATTTATTGTTTCTAGTAGGCCTAAATGTTATTCTAAGCCAAATTATGATACTAGAATACGTTTAAATTTTAACAGAAAATCGGGAGATTGCTTAGAAAAATCGGGAGACTGTTAAAATTTCAGGAGACTCCCGGACAAATCAGGAGGGTTGGAACCTCTGAATCTAAACAATAAAATGTATATTTTATCAGCCTTATGCAATTTCATGTAGGCAAATATTCTCCGGGAGTGAGAATTTGTATTTAATTCAAGGCTCTTGGGGTCTCCAGTGGTTCCTGGTGTTGATTAGTAGGAGCGATATCAAACCGTAAACTCCTGAATAAGCAAATTTTTGCAGACTGCTTATGATTTAGTTTTGTACCTTTGGAGAAAACAGGCGTTTGACCGGTAAGTTGTTCCAACACTTTAGCAGCTCTAGTTAGTCTGTCACCGCTTTCACCAACACAGATATTGAGGCACAATTTGCGGATGCGCAATTCACGCATAATATTTACTTTTTCACCCTTGTCCTGCAAAATAAAATGGATATTTGTTTCAAATTCAATAATTTATACTTCATATATTTTTCAATATTTTGTTTTAAATATTTGCATTAAACAGGCATCTTTGGGCGGAGGTTATCCATCTGGCCCTCCTCTTAAGTCTTATGGGTGAATAAATAGAAAGTTATCCACTGTCCACCGGTGGAAGCAAATAGAAAACAATCATGGAATGAATCAAACTTGTTCACCTATTATTTTACAATTGGAAACACACTTGCCAATTTGAATGTTTTTTTTCAACTTCAATAAGGATAGGCCTATGCCTATTTTAAAATTTTCGAACAATGATGGCCTGGTGGAAGATAACCATTTTTCAATTATTCAAGAGGTGGAAGGGTGTAACCACTTACATGCCATCAGTTTAACCATATTCATAGGCCTAGGTACAAGTGTCAGTTACACTCACACCTTTTCTTAATCTTTTTTAGGCCTTCTTGGCTTACAAAATGAATTAATTATCCTGTGTGACACAGAAGACTCGATTATACCCTACCACAGTTTCACCGGGGTGCAGTAGGAGGCTATACAAGCTAAGCCTAACTTGGGCAAGTTGGTTGGCCGGGGGAGCGTAGCTAAAAAAGGAGGACTTCATGTACACATCGGCCTAGGTAGGCCAATACGTAGTGTTGAATATTGTTATCTCAAAACGTAGTATTTATCTCATTAAATACACCATTATCAATACAATTTTTCAATGAATGGGTTCTGAAGTAATTTATATGTGTGAAACTGTATATTTCGGTTAATGAAAGTTAATAATCATGTAGATTAATTGGGATTGTAATGTGCGGTACTAACAACAGTAGCACTCACCGCCATGTTGGATGTCGAAAAGACTGCAACTTTCAGAACGTCTGGTTGATAAGCCCATTGAAGCGCATGGACAGAAGTCTACACATAAACTAGCGAGCTTAGCAACCTAGGCTGTGCGTAAACAGTGTAGAAAAAAAGATTAAACAAAAAGTGGGATAATTTAACGGTTTTTATTTAGTTTTGGTAATAAAATATGAATGTAAATGACGAAGAAGAGGACCAAGGCCCCTCTGTTGATTCTAACGATCAGGAGGAGCGAATCGCAGCCAGAAGGATACGAATAAAGAAGCGAATCGAAGCCGCAAAAAGGTAAACAAGTAGGGGCCGAACAAGCAGCGTTTAGCAAGCCCGTCCGGTGTGTGGGGCTATGGTGATTTTGATAGGACCATGCCTAGGCTGGAGTAGATAGGCCTAGCCTAGTAGTAGGCCTATTTACTAGCCTATACCCCAGCTAGGTTAATAGGCCTAACTAAAAAAGCTATTAATTCTCTCCCATTCTCAGCTGCGATTCAAGAAAAAAAAAACAGAAAATATTATTGCTGTAGGCCTAGGCCCTAGATTTTTAATGATGTTGCTCAATGGACCTGCACTTGATATATTACTAAATTGAAGTGTCCTAATTAAAACTTTATTGAAATCTTGTATTGTTTGTTTTGTATCATTTTTTTTATAGGCAAGCACTCGGTGAAGATCCAAATGCAAAGAAAAAAGAAGACAAGGAGGAACAAAGTAAAAGTAGAAAACAAATCGAAGAAAGTAGACAGGTAATTGAAAAACTAATAATTTTATGCTGTAGACTGTTTACATGTATCCAGGTAGAAACGATGTTTTTTTTTGAGTATTTCATTTGTTTTAACTTTTTTTTTCTATTTACACATTGTAACAATAGTTTCTTTTTAATTAACAGAGGTTAACAAAGTTGAAATCAGATGGTAATGAACTTGTAAGTAACGTCCAAGTCGCAGCTGACTCAAGAGAGGCTCAAAGGCGAAATGATGAAGAAGAAAATACAAGGCAAAGGTAACCAAGGGTTGTAAAATGTACAGTACATTAAAGGTATTCAAATGTACAGTACATTAAATTAAAATCGTAACAAAAACATAAAACTTTAAAATTGAATTTATTACCCCCTGTGGGCATCACTTTTGGGGAAATCCTGGTTTTTTTAAATACACATTTTACTATTTTAAATGCTCGTCTATTCAGTCATATTTACCTTAAAAGGCTTTGGATTTTCTTAAAACAAATCAACATGAACGATTCTCGAGTGATTTCTTCACACTCAGGACGGCGTACACAAAATCCCTCAAAAACTAGGCTTACAACGATAGATGTTCACTGTAGGCCAGTGTGCGCTGTTTTGTTATGGGTGCCTATTTGTGAGGGTCTAAAATGATGGTGGATGGTTTAAAAAAAACCTCCCGCCCTCAATAATTTTTATGCTTTGGTAGGGTGATAAACAAATAATTTTTTTTTACGGGGCCTAATCACCAAGCTAAAATGTGAACATAAGATAATACAAAATTATATAGGGCTGTAGCCAGGATTTAAATGGGGAAGGGCGTGTTATATGGAATTTTGAACCACTTTTTGACAGTGAGATGTCATCTAGGCTTTCAATTTGGCAAGCAAAAAGAAGGGCATTTTTGTGGAGACTTGATACCTTATGTACGAGGTCCTCCCCCCCCCCCCCCCCCACTTTGCTACAAGACAATTACTTTAATTTGTATGTAAGAGGAAAAAGCAAGAGCAAAACAGTGTCTATAATATGGTATCCAGATTACATCGACTGTTATGAGGCAAAAAAAGTCTTTGTGTTTCCCAAGCCCAACTCACCCATAATCTTAAAATCAGAGTCTGCATTTTTTTTTCCAGACTTTGATGTTTCCTAATTTTTGACTAAATCCATAAAATTATATTGGAAGAACTACATAAATTTATCCCAAAAATTGGAAACAAAAATGCATAAAGGTGTTAAAAAAATAACCTATTAATAAAAGAAAATCGAATTGCAAAAAAGCACAGTAAACAATAGAGTTAAACTATTATAAATCCATGAGTAAATTGAGGTCTACTGATAATTATTTTCTTAACTTCTCGACTGACAAACCAACATTTTCAAAAAAATGTGCGTAGGCAATACAAGTATTGTTAGGCCTTATAAAGATACTGTATATTTTTTTTAATTATAATTGATGTATTTTGTTTCCTAGGACTAGTACAACTGAATCAATTAACTAAATTTTATTGTTTCAGACTTGAAAGACTTGAAGCTGAAGCAAAAGCAGCTATAGAAAAATTTGATGAAATTACAAAGAAATGGGAGAATGCAAATGGCAAAGACGTACCTCAAGAACTACATGAAGTATTAATAACACAGAAGGCACTGTGCGATGCCATGATTGATGAGAAAAACAAACTCATTAATGACTTTCAAATGGTAAACTATTATGTTAATTTCCAGGGAGGTAGTTATGTTGGACAGATGGGGATTGGGCAATGCATCCTTAGAGTTTTCTATCCACCGTAAAGCTTAGTTGAAGCCCTTCAAGCCAGCCTAATTTAACCTAGCCAGACACTCTAGCATCTCCTGATTGCAGTTAAATGTTTTCATTCACCTGTCAATTTTTAACTCGCATCTGTTTACTTTTACCTCCCACATACTGTTTTTTTGTTATACATCCCATTTTTGTAACATCAATTTGCATACAGTTTTGGATTAGAATGTTTAGTTATGGAATTGAAATACTACAGCAGTGGGGAATATGTTTCCAGTCACCTATACAATTTTTAGCACTTGAGTAGGCTTTTATTAAAACAGGGCGGTTACATAAATTTGTGTAAATTAAGGCAGTAGAGGACTAGTCAAGGATCATGGAAATATATATTTTGTGATGGAAGTTCAAAACATGAAGTAATGTTTTCCACACTTTGTACCTTTTGGCTTTTATATAATATCACTGTTAATATTCCATTATTCCTAATTAATTTGATACAATTAAAAATTTATTGACAGGAACTAAAATCAAAAGATGACCAGTATGTGAAGGATCTGAAGAAGCAGGCTGAGGATACAGACCTAATGATTGAAAGAATGGAAGAACAAATCAAGAATTTAACAAAAGCATATCGTGATGAATTAGTACAGATTGAGGTGGGTAGCGGCATTAACTGTGCATTCAAATAGATCTTCTAGAATGATAATTAAAATGTTATTTTTAGGTGTTTCCAAATGCCTCTAAAAACCTCAAATTAGTACCCCAGGTCATTTAAATAACCAGTTATATGAGATACACATACCTCCCATTGGTCCTAACGGAGCTATGTAATTCCAGTATTTCCATAATAGCTACAAACAAATATTTGTGTTATTGCAAAGTAAAACATATGTTAATGTTTTGATTTTTTTTATATTTTTTAGTTTGTCGTTGTAGTAACTTTACCATTTACTATATCCCGGATAACTTCAATTATTTCCTTCAATTTTATAGATGATTTTGCGTATATTTGGCAAACCTTTGTGAGATATGAAGGTTTAATAAAATATGTCAACCATGCCTTTCATGATTTTGGGTTGGTCGGCTTGGTCAACACAATGTTTTTTAAGCGTAATATCAGGGATCCACTGGGTGGAGAGTGGTAACTTGCATACTGAATCATGCTTATAAACTATAAGCTCATTTCGAGATTCATGCATAGGTGTTGTTTACAGTCATGAGACAAATTCTAACACTTCAGGGGCCTTAGGGTTGGTAAGCAACCATGTTTCCACTACAAATTGTTTTACCTTTCATGTTTTTCAGAAATCATTTGATACAGAAAGATTAGAACTGTTAGACAATCATCGCAAAAAGTGGGATCAAGGAATGCAAGGAAGAAGGGATCAGGAAGTTGAATACATGAAACAGAGGGAAAAACGTGTAGAAGATTATGAACAACAAATCCAACATCTAAGAATACAAGATGCTGAGGAGTATAATATGGTAAAGATAAAGCTGGAAACAGATGTGCAGGTAAACAAAAACATATATTTTTATTTATTTATATTTAAATATTTATAATTTATTTAATTTACTTATATTTATATACTTACTCATTATATTTTTTTGTTACATTTCACATCCAACAGAGGGAGTTTTGTCGCCACTTAAAAGGGTGAGATCTACACCATGCTTTCTAAACCAAGTCTCATTACGGGGCTTAGGGAGTGGTGTTATTAGGTTGTGTGAAAGAACATAGTGTTAGCCAGGGTTCAAACCTTGGGAATGGAAGGCAAGCATGCTAACCACTAAGTGACAGCTTATTTATGTTTATCTATTTAATTGCATTAATAATAATAATAATGTGGATACCTTATAGAATGTTTTGTAGTATTCTGTTTTGTATCACTACCAAATAGTTAATGAATGAGTCTTTCTTTCCTAAATCAATCAATTTTTAAATTAGTTACAAATTTCCAACTGTTCAGCCATTCAAATGTTTTTAAAACGGTTTATAGTTTTGGCCGTTAAAATGCAGTGCCGTATCCAAAGTTGAAAATTAGACGAAGCGAAGAGGCGAAGTCTGGGGGTCACATAGGATTCCAGGGACTGGAACCATCTGTTGTAGGTCAGAGGGTGAGTCCCCCTTAAAAAGCCAAATTTTGAAAATTTCAAATGAGGCGACCACACTGAAATGGTTTTAAAAACAGTTGATTTAACCATTTCACATAAATGTTGAAAAAACACTGGGCTTTTTTATGTTTTTAAAATTGATTTTTAAAACAAAGGAAAAGGTGGATTACACAGACTTTACCTCTATTTTTAGAATTTGATATCAGCATTTGGGTATGGTAAAGTATTGTAGCGATATTGACATCTCAAAATAATGGTTTATTCTTCCAGAAACACATGCTTCAGTTTTTCAACTTAATGGTTTATTCTTCCAGAAACACATGCTTCAGTTTTTCAACTACCTAGGATTGAAAGGGCAACTAAAATTTTGAAATGAACAATTTCATTTATAAACCTTTCTTAGAGGAACATAGTAAAAACAAACCTTGAATCCCGGAGTTATAGTAGTATAAAAGTTCTCACTGCTTAAACAAGCCGGACAATTGGTCGCCAAAACCTAAGGGAGGTTAAAAGAGTACAGTATATAAACAATTAGAAATTTAAATCAAATATGTACCACTTAAATTATGTATAAAATTTCATTCCTTAATTTCTAATTTACTCTGTCCATAGGTTTTGGAACAACAACTTCAACAGATGAAGGCCACATACCAATTGAATCAGGAGAAACTAGAGTACAACTTCCAAGTTCTAAAAAAGAGGGATGAGGAAAACACTATCACTAAGTCACAACAAAAGAGAAAAATAACACGGTAACTGCAGTAGTATTTTTAACTGAAATTTATGCTCAAATTAAATGTCATTTAGAAATTTAGGTTTTTCATCAAGTAAAAGCCATGATTCATGGATTCACCATTTTTAATAAAAAAAAATGAAATTATGTCAAAGAGCATTTACATCAATTTTTCCACTATTCAAAACGAAGCAGCATATTCTGTTATTACCATTGATATAAAACAAAATGCCTGGCACACACTTGAGGAATTTTCCTCCCTTGAAACTATAATTTGTTTTAGTCTCTTCACCCCTACCCTTTCACTATCACTTGCTATTCTATTGTTTACTATTCACAATTAATCTCAACCCAGTCATAACCCCACTCATTGGACTATCTGCACTCTCACTCCTGAGGACAATCATAGCACATTGATTGAAATTGTGGTCAGGTCGGTTAGGATTGTTCAACACAAAGGTGTTTTTTTTAGGCATAATAACATCCAAAATTTAACTGTTTTCACACTTTTTTCTCTTTGTATCATTTGTGGCACTTTATGGTATAGAACTATGACAAAAATCATGAGAATCTTACTTTAAAAATAAATATGACACATCATTCTACCTTCACTGATTTTTCACTTACAGATTACAAGATGTTTTAAATAATTTAAAAATGAAACTTGCAAAACAAGAAAAATCCTACCGGGAAGAAAATCAAGCACTCGCTGACGATTACAAGAGAATCACTGAACAATTTAAAGAATTGCAGAAAAAATCAAAGTATGTACTCAAATATTAAACTATTTTAATATTTCTTACTCTCTGTGTAAGTACCCAACCTCTAGCTTGGGAGTATCATACATGCCAACATTGATAGGAAAAAGGGGAGATTCTTGATTATGAAGTCGCTAAAAAAACTCATACAATAAGAAAAATACCATTTTTTTTTTCTAAAACGGGAATCCAGTAGAAAGAAAACTAGCCAGGAGCCAGGTTGAAACAAAGGGAGTCTCCCGACCAAAACAGAGTGTTGGCATATATGGAGTTTGAACCATTTGCAACTTGTCTATTCTCAGCTGAGCATGTAAAGATACCTTAGCTTGTATTGTTAACAAACTACAGCTTGCTAAGTTTAAACCTGAAAGGCTACAATCCATAGTTATTAAATATATTAACCACATTCCAGCAGGTTGCAAGCGCCTTGATGTGTTATAGGTGAACAAAAAGAAAAACAAAAGTAAACATAAAATTGTATTACTGCTTTCAGCAGACACTAGTTATATATACAGTATTCTAATTTGTCATCAAGCTATAACAGCAATTATTTAATTATTTTACTCAGACATTTCCAAGCAACTGATACACGCAAGTTCCACGACATCTGGTTAATGAATGAGAATCTGGTGAAAGAACAGGCAAAGAAGGTGCTAGAGCAAGATCGTATCATCATGGGCCAACAGCTAGGCCTACCCTGGAAACCGCCTGCTGATATGTAAGTAATCAGAAATGTTCAGCATTCCAAACATCTTGGTTTAGGGACAGTCCATTTTATATTGGTTTAATGATTTTGCGACTTTGGAAAAATACCAGTTTAGCGTGAAGTTCAGTACATCAATCCCATATTGAGATCCAGTTATTAAAATGAAGAACACTTGGGCCTGAATTTTTTTTCAACAAATCGATTTAAACTCTTTACAAGAATAAGACATTTTAAACATGTTTCATGTATTCTCATCATAAGTCCTAAAAAAATCTTCATTTTGCGTGAGCACACAGTATTTTTGAAAACTTTGATAAATATGGATTTTTTTTTCAATAGGCAACTGTTACAATATTTTCAATAATTCACTATTTTATTTTCTATAGTTATATTTTTTTTATAACTTGCATTTCTGAAAATTTTCAGGATGACTTTATGTATTTAACATTTTAAATATGAAAATTTTCAAAAAGGCCGACCTTGATTTTTTTTTTAGGCATAATTATTAAAAATCAGAATGGTAAAAGCTCAATTATTTTATAATTATACATTTAGGTCAATTATCGGATAATTATCAGAATTAAATCAGAATGAAAGTCCCATAAACATAAATCAGTGTAAACGGACCCCCTCCTAAATGAACTGGTCCAAGGGGTGGTTAGTTTTTGGGGAGTTATCTGTATAGTCATCTTATTTTGTATTACTTTACAGGTGGTTCATGGACAACGTTGGTCCATTGTCATCTGCAAAAGTTAAAAAAAAATCCGTATCAGCACAACAAGTGTTAATGGAGGTTATGTCAGGTGATGGCAGTCACAAGGAAGGGAGTGAGAACAGTTCTGAGCACAGCCATATGCAGACAACAGAAGATGAAAGAGAAGAGGACATAGATGAAGATGTCATTGAATATGAAGGCAAAGATTCTAAGTTGTCTGTCAAAACCATCAAGCGTGTTCTTGAACTTATATGCGATGAGTCTGTAAGTATGACAAAAAGTTATGTAAATGAACAATCTTATATTTAGCTGTTTTTATGACATTGATAAGTAAAGGTGCAAAATAGGTGTTTAGGCTTTTTAGGTTTATATAATATATAACAAATTTGAGTTGTAGGTAATAACAAAATGTACACAAACTTATAGTAAAAAGTAAATCTTTTCCCAAGCCTAAAGACTGATAGGACTGGAACTTATTTCCAGTTTCAGTACCATGAAGCAGATGAGAGTACAAAACTCCCTTGGATGGGATACTACTAGCTGGGTATACTGAAGCAATGTGAGTAAAGTGCATTGGCCAGGTGCCCAAGCAGCTGGCATGAGCGAGTCTCAAACGCCTGACCTCTCGATTGGGATTCTAAGCCACAATTGCTGCGGCAAGTGTTCCCAGACAAAATTATACTATGACAATAAAAAGTGTTTTTTGTTTTTTTCTATGCCAATTTTCTGATGCGATGAAATGTTCATTGCTGCTCTTAAGCAATGATGAATGGCAGCTATATTTTTTTCAATTAATCTACAGGAATGTAATGTGGATGGAATTAATATAGTGTCTCATACAGAATAGTCTCAAGGCACTGTAAATTACATGTTACATATGCAATATTTATACTCCTTAAGTGTCATGTCATGGAGCACGTACTGGTGCTGCTTCGTTTGTCCATGGTCATGTGTGAACCAGTACATTGGATTACCTTCCTACTATTCATAACAGATGCAATGGGTGCACACAAATCATTTATGTACACGGCACTACAGCTAATAGTCCTTATCTGAGAAGATGTCTTATACTACAAGAACCAAGTGTGATTGGGATTTGAACCTGTGCTGTTGTTTTTGGCATCGTCCATGATTCTCCTGTCTTAACCACTTGGCCATATGACTCGCACAATAACCACTTTTATTTTGTTAATGCATGTCTATTTTCTTTGTTTTTTTAAGGGCTTTCTTGTTGAAGCTAAACTCAACAAGTTGCTTCTGCCTCTTGAAAGAGATGAGAGGTCATTGATGAAGCTGGATGCAATATTTGCTGTATGTTAATTACTTAATATTACTATATTAACTGTTTTGTAGTTAAAATACTGCAATTTAATACCAATTGTAAATTGGAAAAGAAACACAACGGTTTTAATCTTCATGTTGTAGTCAACACACTACATTTATTTACAAAAAATGGTGGCTTTACAGCCCCATGCTAACAGACATGTTTCGGTGGACCAACCACCTTCCTCAGTGAACACATATTAGATAGCTAACATTCTATTTATACCAGTGGCTAAATACTGTGCATTGTTGCCTACTGGTCCATAACCTTGATCAAATACTTGAATAAATTTAAGCAGGTGGCTATTACTAAGACTATATATACTGTAGTTTAAAGCGACAGGGTTAAATTTACATGAAAAAGCTGTTTGTACCAATACCGATTGTGCATGTTCTTTTTTTTTTGTTTTGTGTACCTGTATACATACATTGCAGAACCTACATACATACATTACAGTACCTGCAAAGCAGCTTTTATTAAATGCTCACCTAATGAATATGCAGTTTTTAATTGTGCAGTGTTGATAGTGTACATATTGTTTAACTTTTATTTTCAATAGGCTCTGAATATTGAAACAGAAGATGACATTCATAACCTTGTGCAGTATTTCCTTGCTTCACGGCAAGCTGGACAGGATCCAGAGACCGAGTCCTTCCATCCACTAGATGCTGTTGGCCCCCCTGCTGGTGAGACACCTGCCATACCTCCTGAAGATCACCAGTCTGAACTTGAACAGCCATTAACCAAACATGTCTCAATCTTGACTGAGAAGAGAGTGCCAACAAATGGTGACGATGCTGAGCAGGAGAAGGTTTGTATTAGAAATTATTTTTTACCAGGCTCTAAATTCTACAGTATCCCCAATAGGCAGCATATAGTATGTTGATATTATATGATAATAAATATGAACCTTATTGTGGATGGTTATGTGTGTTTATGGAAAATACACTTTATCCATGTTGCCTCTCTCTACTCTCACCACCCAGGAGTATAAACAGGTTCATCATACATGCATTTATTGTAGCTGTAATATAGAATGACTCAAGGAACTGTGCACATGTAGCATAGGCATTTGTTCCAATGACTGACATTTAAATAAAAATTGTTATATAAGAATGGTATTTAACATTTATTTAAAAACTACATCATCATGGCGTAATTGTTAAAGCCACTACTTTTATGTATTCATATAATCATAATTATATTCAATTGAGCCACAGTTATTTGTTGAACGATTGCAGTCATTTAAGAGTAAATTTTTTCTAGGTTGACAAACTTTCGTTCACAACATCTCTTGGATTTTGCTCAAAGTTCTGGAGGTGGAAGCAACTTGGCCCCAATGAACAACTATGGTATTTAAAAATTCAGCAGTCCTTTGTTGCCATGGAAACAAGGCACTCTTGTTTTTGCCGATTTCAGG
>JAOTQE010071824.1:0-16859 GCA_025631205.1 Nesometra sesokonis
ACAACCACCAAGCTACAGCGCCAATACAACCACCAAGCTACAGCGCCAACACAACCACCAAGCTACAGCGCCAACACAACCACCAAGCTACAGCGCCAATACAACCACCAAGCTACAGCGCCAATACAACCACCAAGCTACAGCGCCAACACAACCACCAAGCTACAGCACCAACACAACCACCAAGCTACAGCACCAACACAACCACCAAGCTACAGCACCAATACAACCACCAAGCTACAGCGCCAACACAATCTGTGGTGAAACCTCACATATTAGTTGATCTTTTACAGGAGTCAGTTTGGTACTTGTTTCAAAATATATATTTTTTTTCTTTTAGGTTATTCCAGTAGAGAGGCTAGTAAAAGCAAAGTTCCAGGACAATTTTGAATTTGTACAGTGGTTTAAAAAATTCTTTGATGCTAACTATCAGGGCCAAGAATACGACGCTGTTGCTGCAAGAGGAGGACAGGGAGAACAACCAGTCCTTAAAAAACCAGTGCAAACAAAAACTGTGCCAGCAGCTACAGGTAAGACTTTGATATTGTTAAAAGATTGTCATCAATGTCACCATCATTATCAAGTTCATCAGCATCATTATATTTGTCATTCGTAATCAAATTCATCATCACTACCACCCCATCCCCATTGTCAATGTCGTCATAATCTTCATCATCATCGTTATCATCATCATTACCACCACCACCATCATCATCATTACCACTACCACCATCCCCATCATCATCATTATCATCATCATCTCCATTTTCATCATCTTCATCATCATCACCATCATCATCACAGTTTTCATCATCCTCTGCAAGATATTATCTTCGACATTCTAATCTTCAGAATCCTTGGCACACTTGACACCATCATAAGACCTATTATGAAAGAAATTTCTTTTAAAAATAATCACTTTAGTGATCAATAATTTTTTATTTCATTTTAACAGGACGACCCAAGGGGCCCCAGACAACGATGAGAATGACTGCAGCCTCACCGAAGGCTTCAACGCAGGACCACTCAAGTAAACAGTTACAAAAGGTTAACCGTGAGGTACTACAAAATAGTTTATTTACAATCTCTAGCAAAACTCAGTATTTTGCATACATCAGGTCCTCAACTTTGGCGTTTTGCTCTGCGTAAATGGGTTAGAGTACACAGACTACTTTTGTTGCCATATAGTTGCTTTAAGGTAGTACAAACAATGCATGTGTGTTCATTTGTAACCCTGGAGTCTACCCTGTCCATGTGAGTGGGGTGGCCTTTCTGGTTAGATTGGGTGTAAATGGCAACCATGCTCCTTTGCTTCTCAGGAGAATCATCTCGGATGTTCGGTGTGAAAAGGGTATAATTTTATTAATGCTATTAGTATTAATGATGTTATTGTAAATAAAGATTGGCCATAGCAACCAAATTATGCTTAATACAAATTGTACATGTCTAATTTGAAGGGCTTGTACTGAACAGTTTGTTTTATTCAAAATTAGTGCTTTTTTTAATAAATATAATTATTTGATTTTTAATTGGTTAATGAGTGCATATGTAACTGTTTAAAAAAATATTGTTTTTTCAGATGGATGAATTAAAGTTAACAGTTGATGGATTAGAAAAAGAGCGAGATTTCTACTTCAACAAATTGAGGCATATTGAAGTTATTTGTCAAGAATTTGATGAAGCAAATCATGATGGTATAAATAGAATACTTGAAATATTATATGCTACCGAGGTAAAGTATTTTGTTCTTAGTATCAACTATTTTTTTATTTTTCATCCATTTCAATTTCTTATAGTATTTCACCCTATAATTTCTTGTCCAGTGGATTAACTAAAGAAAAGATTATGGAATTGTGCATAAAGATCAATTTAAACTAGAAACCCATCACAAATTTGACCTTAGTTGATTTTTGCAACCATTTAGAATATCCATATAGGGCAAACCAATATTTTGAATTTGGCTAGTTAATGCAACTCAACAAATGCTTTTGTTTTATATTATAATGAACATATATGATGAAATGAACAAATAACACACCTGATGTACATCTTGTATGGAAATTAGCTAACATGCAAATTGATTTATCATACTGACATTGAAAATAGCCACTAAAGTTAAATTTGTGAAAATGTTTCTAACTTAAAGAAATCCTTATCATATACAGAAACTTTGCCAAATTCAATGCTTTCATTTAAAAGTGTGTGACGTTATGAATCTATGTGACTATCCAGAGTAGACTTCATTTCAAATGGTAGCAGCAGGTAACTAATTGATGCTCCTTTATTGGAAAACAATTCTGACACCCTGGCAAATTTTTGCTTGTTGAAATCGAGTGCTACAGTCTAATTATGGATGAAGCCAATCATAACAAATCCTTCTGGCACTTTCAAAAGAGCTCTTTCTTTTTCGAAAATTGTATTATCAGAAGCATTAAATCTGAAAGGCACTAATGTTTATGGAAAATAAATTCTTTCATTTTATATTCATTAAAAAAAATGTACTTATATTTTTACTAGAGATGGTTAACTTTTGTGTTTCAAAATTTAGTGTATAAATCATTATTGTTTTATGCTTAACTTACTTTAATTTCAACATAAAGAAACAGACTTTCTAATTGCTATTTCTGTCACCCACGCTGGTCATTTAGGTTTTATTTGGTGTGGTAAATGTAAATAATAAGCCAAAACATTTTTTAATTGCCCTATTCTTGTTTGAAATTTTATGGCAGGGGCTGGAAGTACCACACAGTTATCAAGCAAAATTAGATGTGTTTAGTAATATATACTATACATGGTGTTGTAAAGTGCAGCCCAACCCAATTAAAGTGTATAGCCCCTCCTTTGAAACACCTATTCAGAGAACACCCTATTACAGAGACAATTTCCTTAATTTAAAAGATATGATCAGAACTATATCATTCAGAACTAAGCATAACCAAAAGCATCATCATATTGGGGTTCTGCTATATTTGTGTTGGAGATATGAATATAAGACTATTTTATTAAAATTATTAATTTTTTTCATGGGTTGATGGAGGGCAAACCTAGTATTGTTTACAGTATAAAAGAGTATAAAGTCACCTTAAATTTGACACGGACATAATCATTAGTGTAATTAGGGAGTCAAGTTGTGTAGTTCACATAACTATACAGTACTGTTATACTTTCTATAAAAAACAATGCTGCCCTTAATAGGATGGATTTGCAGCTCCAGACGAGTTTGATGACGATGATTCGGATGCATTTCCGGAGCTTGGTGATCCAATAGATGATTATAGTTATTGACAGGTCTACTAATTATGTACATTTGTTTGCTACTTTTGTATAGTAAATATTGTTTGGTTGGTTTTTTTTTCATTTTATTGGAATGGAATGTTTTCAGTATGCATAACTATATTTGCACATCGGTTGATAGAAGTTCTAGATTTTATTTAAAGAAAAATATATATAGCATGAATAGCAATCTATCATCAATTGTTTTATAAATCTATTGATTTCAAATAAACATACTATGTTGCAATTCTCTAATATTGTTAAATATTTGTTTTAATTTTTTTTTATATTAGTGTTTTTGCTTTTGATCATAAAATTGTGGGCCCTGTCAAATTCAATTTCAATATAAATAAAAGTTACAGTACAGTAATATAAATTTATTTCAAAATATTTTTTAAATGAGAAAAAGAATCACTGATTTTCAACCAACCATCCCTTACAATAGTGAATTGTGTACAGATTGTGGACAAACATCCACATTCAAGAATGTTTTCTCTAATAGCACTGTTGTCATGCCATAGAATATAGCAAAACCATAGTGAATTGGAAAGAAAATTATGTTGTCTTAAGAAATGTTTTCAAGTAGGAAATTTACATGTGCCTGTGATGACAAACTGTGGTACCGTTGTGTTAGGCCAGGCACTCACTGCGTCGCTCCCTGAGTGTGTGGTTTCCAGACGTGATGATAGTCTTCTACTCATCGGTGACAGTTTTTTTAGTGATTCAACAGGGAAATCAATAAAAAACCCGTCAGCTGACGAGTATAAAGCTGTCATCGCATCTGGAAACCACACACACAGGGACTGACGGTTTAGTCGTGCGAATGTACTTTTTTATATAAGTACAAAAACAATACACTGCCACAATACACATTTCTCCCTCCAGCTTTTCATAACATTCAGACAAATGAATGGTAGCAAAGGCACATACATCTTTCTTGAAACCTGTTTTGCATCATTATTTTGGCAACATGTTGAAATACCATACCCTCTTGCATCGTTAGTTTTTCATTTGCCCAGTCACCTGTTAATATTTAAATGCGTTAAAATCAACGTTTTTAACAATAACTGGTTTCAGTTTGTATAATCTTCATTTATATCCAGTTAATACAATTGGCGTGATTTGTTTAGACTTCTTCATATTAAACTTACAACAGAATCAAGTAAAATGTTAAATTTTAATATTTAAGCTCAATTCCAACTACAGTATTCCATTTTGTTTGATGAAAAACTTTGATATACCCATAGTAATGATATGTGACACAGTGTATCATCTTAACCATGCAGTATTCTGGACTTTCCAAGTGTTTTTTCTTTTAAATAAAAAAGGCATTATGCCTACCATTATTTTTGAAAACACTTCTTGTTCAACCTGTAGTTATCATACAAAAATGTTTTTTTTGAACAAACAAAAGTTACATCTTGTTTTGTAATGCCTCGTTTTAATCAAATTACTAACAATTATTTTAATATCGCAACCAGTGAATGAAAAATCATATACTGTTGGTATATTTGGTGATACTGTATATAACCATTGCTTTACCCTATCAGATTTGATTAATGGATGTTTTCTATCACTACCAGTGTATATATTTTTGTTTGTATTAACATAGTATCACTAATCAAACCAGTTATATTTTCTTTAAAATTTAGTTTTTTTTAATTTGCATGAATATGAAAATAATTTGGTTTTATTACCTTTTTTGCAGTTTTATTTAGTACGTTACTGTATATTGTATTTTTAAGTATTCAGTGTTAACCATTAGTTTATATTCAATTTGATTTATTTATGCATGTGTAATATATTTCAATTAATTCATGTAATGTACAGTTAGTTTTAATGTTTCATTTTTTTTCCAAATTTATAGCACCATAGAGAGCTACACTGCCTACATCACAATAATAGAAAACAATAGGTGGCACCCTTTGATTTTCAAAATTACAGTCAAAATATTCCTGAATGATTTGGTAATACAGTCAACTCTCCCAATACCGGACTCTCCGAAAACCGGAATTCACGAAAAACCGGACTTTTTTAAAAGTCCCAAATTTTTCCTGTTCCTATTCTATTATCTTAATTCTAAATTCAGAAAACCGGACTTTCCAGAAAACCGGAAAATAATTGCCGACCCGAGGGTGTCCAGTATTGGGAGAGTTGACTGTATGTTATAGAATAGGCATTTTATAATGAGACATTTTAAACTTAATATATCATCAGAATGTACAAACATAGAAGCCTTATAAGATATTAGTCATATATTTAACTACTAATGTAACTTTAAATCTAAAATATGATCAAACACAGTGAGTTACAGATAAAAATCAGCAACGCTTCTTTGTATAGGGTAGCGAAAATTGGTTGACCAGATTTTTCGTAATGCTAGCAACAAAGGATGCCACCTATTTTGTGACATAACTGTTGAGAATTCTAAAACTTACAACCCAATTTACCATTTTCCATATAACGCACAGAAATAAATACTGGTGTATATATTTGGATAAAGATGCATTAATGATCAGTAATGACCGCTGCCTTAAATATCATATCATGTAGCTTAAACATTATTTCTAATAAAAGAAGGAATAACAAAAATCTGACATTTTTAACCTGGTCTGGGCCCCTAAACATGGCATACTCTACTTATACGTGAGTGATTTCCACACATAAATGAAGGTTGGCTATACAATAAAAACTACTCTTATTCTGACATTTTGGAATTGTTGACCATTCTGAATACGGCTCTTCTCTTTCATGCTTCCTTTTTAGGGTATGACTGTCTTCATTTAACCAATTGGCAAAGGGTATATGATATGATGTGATATTTTGGTAAACCAACTAAATGAATATAAAGTTTGTGATCAGAGTGTCAATTGTTTTATTCATTACCATACTTGGTAACCTTATAACTGTTGGTATTTGTAAAGCATTGTGTGGTTGTTATATTATCTCAAGCTGTATTCCACTGAACACCAAAAACAATGAACACCATCAGACTGAACGCTTGTATCTTGAATATGTTGGATTATATTATATGTTGGATTTTTTTTTTCTTGACCATTACGTAGTGTGTAGCATTTTAAAAATTTTGGCAAATTTTTACTTTTACCATGACTTGTTTTTATTTTTGTAGGATGGTTTTGCACGCCCAGAGGAGGATGGAGAAGAAGAGGTTGAAGGTGAACCGGGATTTGATGAAGGGCAGGTTGAAGGTGAAGTGGAGGATGAAGAGGAAACGTATTAACAATAACAATAATTTCAAAACCATACTTTGCATAAAAAACTAAAATATATATCTGATCCTCCTATCAGAATATTTTGGACTACACAATTGGTAGTAATTAATCACTGTATATAAAATATTGGGCAGTGCGAATATAGTTTTTAGTTGCACTACGTGGCAAACACCTAAGCCTACAAAGCAGTTGAGTGTGACATATTCTATGCATGTTTTGCTAAATTATGATTACTTCTACAACCATGCCAGTTGCTAAATTTTATGTAGGTGCAGGAGTTTTAAAAAAGCCAACATGTGAGCATGTGTCAATTATTGGTCGCGCTCTATCGGTCTATAATCTAGGTGCCATGTAGTGCAACATAAACAAAACAACAGTAGCGGCTGAAGTGTTGAATTGTGTAAACATTTATCAATAATACCCGAATGTTTCTGTTTTATATGTTGTATTTTTTCTATCCATGTTGAGAGTGCATGTTTTTTTACAATGCATGTATTAGGTTGTTTGGTTGCTATCAGGGTAGCTATACAGATTGGCATTCACCTTGTAGCGGTTTGCTGAGTAAATATTGCGTCACTTTCTTCAAAGTCTACTAAATGTTGCGCCACTTTCTTTACAAGACTGCACATGATATCTACAGTATCAGACAGTTCATGCTAATTTCCTTAAGTGTACACTGGTAGTATAGAAAGTGTTGATACATAGTTCTAACTATGCATGCCCATAAGCAGCAATTAGCCTATTCATATTGCCAACGTCTGCCAGTGTTTAAGTAGGTGAAGCACACAAAACTGTTGACCATTGTAAAGTCTATACAATCTGGTATAGGTTCATCTAATGGATGAAAGTTTTATGTGCAATTGACCTTGGCAACATACATGGATTGTGACACCAAGAGAACATGTTGGCTCCATCATGGGTACTCAAGTTTAGCATTCCTACATGCATAAAAGAAAGCATTATAGGAGTTTCTAACTGCAAGTATTATCCATTGTTTATGAAAAATCCTGTGAGTAAAACTACTAAGTAAAATTGGACTTAATATTGCTGGGCTTAAAAGTAGTTTATGCAAAACTATTTATCAAGTAAAATACTGAAAAAATAACTGTTGTAGGAAGTATATCATGAGAAATAGAATGTAAACAGTTCAAAACAGTTATATTTTATCAACATTTAGTATATTCTTCAAACCTATTCCAGTATTGAAGTTTAAATTCTAATTTTGAACAACACTTTTTTAAACTGCTGTAGAAAAATAAATTTCTAATGTGTGTATGCTATTCATCAATTCAACATATAGTTTCATATTGGTAAAAATATATGTGACATTTGTTATTGGACAACCCAATTCAACTTTTTATCTGGTCTCCGTGACATCATGGTCATTTATATTTTAGAATAGGCTTCAGTTTTAATTTTAAAACTTAAAACTTTCAAAAAATAAATTCAAATATTGGACTTTGGTGACTTGCTTATTCATCACCTACATTTGAAAGTATTAAAATCAAGCTATGATAACATAGAAATTGACAGAAATACAAACCCTATGTTTTACATATTTGTGATAGTTGCAAGTAGTATCACATGGTAGCCTGACATAAATGCCATGTGATACTCAATAGAGACGAAGATGCCCCTTAATGTCTATTAATACCGGTAGTTTATTATATATAGACCAATCCGAGAAGAATGGCGCCCTCTGTTGTCGCCGCCATTGCTGGGGAACTTAATTTCCCATCCCAAAACAATATATACTTATCTTGTATGCGTTATGTAGTTCGAAGACCAAAATAACAATGAATGCACCACGATCCTTGGTAGGCCATCACACCATGTCGTTATAATCATCGCTGACGCTGTTGTATTTTGTTTGGGAAATTTAAGTTCCCCAGCAATGGCGGCGACAATAGAGGGCGCCATACTTCTCGGATTGGTCTATACACAAACTTCCAACCAATAAAGCAACGAACCAACGAACATAGAGTGTTTTTCCATCTTTGTGTGATTAAACCTGATTTCATCTAGGTAATGCATATGCAAGTTGAAATTTTAAAAGAGCTTTTTAAATTAAATATATTGTGTATATTTACTTGTTTATTTAATTGATTTTAAGCCAATTATTGCGATTCGTAGGCACAACTTTAGGAATGTCACTTCAATAACAAGCAGTTGTTTTTCTAATATTATTTTGATTTTTTTTACTGGTCACACTATTATAATGAACACACTCGTCTGAATGCAAAATGTTAATTACAAACACACTTTTGATTATGTTGTTTGTATGCGTATATATTATATGTGTATATTAACAATTTCTGAATAACTACACTTCTTTAGGTGGGCTTCACCGAAATCTGTAACAGTAACTTGAGTTACTTGCGTTGAAAAATAATCATAATTGCACGCACTATATATCCTAATATTTTGCAGACATCTTTTTGAATATGATTATATATTATTATTAGTATTACTATTATTATTAATATTTTTGTCTTTTGTGCAGTGTAATTGAACACGGCTGAGTTCATGTCAGTAGCCTTTAATTTAAGAAGGAACCTTCTTCTTTGATTAAAAAAACTATCTTCAAATGTTACACAGCGTTGCATAATTCAAACAACGTTGATTTATAGATTTTAAACATGCGACAATAAAAACGATATAAATGAATAATAAATAGCAAGCATAGATACTTCGACTATAAGTCTTTTACCTATTAGTACATTACAAAGAAAACCTTCTAACTGGCCCCTTAATCACCAGGAAAAGTGTTGAACCGACAAAGAGACACGTTGTGTGTTTGACACTAACTTCGGTAAAGGCCCGGTCACACCGCCCGAACTTTGTTGGGGCGTTCCTTAAACGTTAGGGAGATTTTTGTTCACCGCTCCAGGAACGCCCCAGCAAAGTTCTAGCGGTGTGACCTGGTCTGAACGGTCACACCGCCAGAGCTTTGCTGGAGCGTTCTTGGAGGGGCGAAAAAAAATCATCTCCCTACCGTTCAAGGAACGCTCCAACAAAGTTCGGACGGTGTGACCGGGCCTTAATGTCAAAACATAGGTCTAGCTAGTTGGAGCAACATAATTTAACTTGTATCTCCGCCAATTTTAAATTACTGAATCGGTCCCGTAAAGACCTGATACACTGTTAAAACTGACAGACAGACGCAATATGTATTTAACTATTACCGGTACGATACCAATTGGCAATGTCAAAAGATAATTAGTTGGCGTGTAAACCTATATATACTTCGACTTATGTCTCTGCCATTTTGTTGAATTTATGAAAACCTTCAAAATGAACACCGTTCATTAACCGGCAAACAGAATCGACACATATTAAACTTACCAAACCTACTTTGACAACGACAAAACATTGCTAGTTGACGCAGGAAGGTTGAAGAAACAAAACCGAATCAAAGCCAAAAAATAATATTTTACTGGCACAACACTTTTTCTAAAGTTATTCATTAAGCAATATGATACCTTTACAGTGTCTAAATACTAAGAACTACTAAAACTACTTGATATAAATTCGTTATATCTTGAATTAACTAAATGCGGCAGTTTCTTTGAATTAAATAGAGTTACATCAAGATGCAATCCACATCTTACCTCTGAAATATGATGTAAATTATATTCTACGCTCGATTGAAATTCCGATACAAAATAACTATCTTGAATGAATAATAACAAGATCATCAGGCTACTGACACAAAGTAACGTGTTCCTTTTTTCTTATTATGCACTTGTAATTTTATTGGTTCTTACCTATGGAACGTTAAATTTTATCGTTTGGCGTTCCATACCTATCGTCGTCTCGAAAGCAACTAACACAAACGGGTGGCTCTTTGTGTTTAGTAAACGTCTTATGTTCTTTATGCATTCTTGTTCCAGCAGCAAACAGATGCTTTCTTCATCATGAGTAACATGGTCATCACACCAGACCAAACACAAAACTTCTGTCCCGAGGTATGTACACAAGAAGTGTTACGAACAGGTATTTTTAGTTGCGTTCACATTGAAGTTTTCAATTTAAAGCAGGTCATGGGTGACCAATAGCCACTAGGCTAACCAGGATATTAATCGATTTTCCTATCTGTACTACCGTATTATTTAGTTTACAAAATGGATGATTTTGTTTAAATTCCAAAATTGCTGTATCTTTACCAATATTATATTGCCTACTGCACATTGATGTGAACGGGATATTTTCTACGGTGGCAAGAATCGGTTATCAGTTTCATCCAGTACATTTAATCGCTTGTCTACTCCCCGAATTAAAAGCTGATCTAACAATAATTGGCCACTTACCCAGATCTCATTACAAAATTAACAACCGAATTATCTGACCCTCAACAACTTATTCCAATATTGGAAATAACAATTATGTTTTCACAGTTTGCCTTGTACTAGTGGGTCATTTGTACGTGTATAGGCGGCGCTTTGTCTGGCGCGTAGCTCCAGGTCCAACCGAGCGTAACAGTCACGTGCAAATATGACGTAGACATATCAAAAGTAGACAATTCCACTTCAGTCGGAGAATTGTTTGCCATTTGGCTTTGGCAAATGAAATTAACTTGCATAATCAACCAGCTGTCAAATAATCCAGACCACCGACCATCGCCATAACATTCGATTTGACAGTTAAATGTTTTCTTTAAATATTTTTTTATAGATAAAAGAATGTGGAATCTAATTGACCGTTAAATAATGTGGAATTAAAAAATAGAAATCAAGTTTTTTGAATTTGGTTGATAGACTTAACTAACAATTGTTACATAGTGCTTGTCCTGGTTCCTAACATGGGCGGATTTAGAGGGGGTAAATCCGGCGCGCGCCCTCTCTAATTACGTTAAAAGTACATGTGCGCCCCCTCTTATTTTACGTGCGCAACTTCTAAAATGTTCCGCAAGAATAGATTACATGCCAAATGCATACAATTACAGCTTAAAATAGTCTAAATAACAAAAATAAGAGTTTTATTTTCTTGTCATATTTAAAAACTTGGACACGCCACACCCGACCGGAAATTTTGTGAGCCATCTTTCACACGATCCTAGATGGGCCCCTGCCTAAGGATATACAGTCGGCAAAATATATAGGTAGATAGAGTGAATAGAAATTCTCTCTCACCATCTCCCTAAAAAATGTATGCTTCGCGTAGTAGGCTGCTATGCCTACTAGTACTATAACCCATTAAATCACCACCAGTAAAACATAAATCCATTGGCGCTTTAATTTTTCTATTTTGTTTTTCTCTAACGGCATTCAATCCACCCATGCGTAGATATTATCGATTTAGCTGTATGACGAATGCATTTTTATTAAATAATATATTAGGCCTATAATTATATAAATTATTTTATATACATACGTGTGAAATAGCAGGTATTTTATATTATATTGTCAATAATTGACTAATTGCTATACTTTTATAATTATATACTGCCTGTTATTTTATAACAAAATACGCTTAACAAATGCATGTATGTTTGATGTTATGTTTTATTGTAATACTGTAATGTTACGTGTGTTTTTTTAAAACCGTCTGCATCTGGAGAGGGCGTATTAAAGTGTAATTCGGCTCAAAATTTAATATTTCCATTGGCGATGTTCATGAGATTGCTCCACGCAACGGCGGTGTGCAGAATGCATTCGGGCCCGTCACAAACCTATGAGTTTATATGCCCAGTTACACTAAAATTGCCACGTTTTCAGTGCCGTACCGTAAATCAAAAAGAAACTAAAATTAAATCGCCTTTTGTGTTGTACATTAACAACCCCGTCTGTCTGTTGCTTGTCATGTCAATCAATCAAATTAATCGTTGTTATACGTTTCTGTGTTTAAACATTAATGTGTATTGAAAAAAATAATGGCGTCTAAATATAAATCACACTGAAAGTAGCAATAAATGCACCATACACATCAATCTTTAAAACAATAATTCACTGAGGTAATCACACACGAATGCATTCTATACATTATGTGATTTTTTTTTCTCTAAAACCATAGCCGATGAATTTTTTTAGTTGTGGCAGAGCCAAGCCGAAGGATGCATAAGTCGTAAAGCTAAATTTCCACAACAGACAGAAACATGAAAATGGTCAAATTTTTCAATATTTTGTTTATCTAAAAACATACAGTTTAAACATTTAATTTTCATATTACAATAACAATTTTTAGGATTTGGTTTAAAAACTTCACAATTAAATAAAAATACATTGTATTGTAAACATTTCTTTAATTTATTTTAAATTAAAAGGGTAATAATTTCAGGTGGCCGTGTAGGTTATTTGTTGTTTCATCATGCATCTTCATTATTTTTATAGGCCTATTCTGGAAATAGGTGAACAAAATGCTAATCTCTGTGGCGGGAAAACTCCTTGGAATCTTAAAAAAGATGATTTAAAACTTGTGTTTTTATTGTGGTAATGAACCTGGCGACTGGCAGATTCAAAACCTGGCGTACGCAATCATGGATGTTGCTGCTCACCACATTGCAGCAAGGAATTTTAACTGTATCTTTATACTTATTGCTGCAACCTCGCCACTGTAAGTACCAGGGATATTACCAATCCAACGCTCAGTAGGTTAACAGCGTTATCATCGTTGTGTCGTGTGTCGGGCACACGACAGATGACAGATTTCAACTGGCTTGGCGATTAGATTTGTTTATATGTGTTGACGTTCTTAATCAGTTAACCTAATTTAAATGTTAAATATAATCAATCGAGGTTATGTATTTTTTGATCAAAATCTTTAAATTATTATAATACAATGTAGATTTAAATTAATAACCAAGAATAGCGTCACAAAGGACGGTATGACAACCGAGGGCCAGGCCGAAGGTAGAGCTATTTTCATTGTCTTTTCTATTATAAAAAAGTCTAATAATGTACCTTATAATGAATTGCTGTACATAATGGTACTTGGGCGTTTTCGACATTTAGAACATCAATCATTTACAGTGAATCTTACGTGCCACACCGTTTCGAGGTTTTGACGTGTAGTTGCGTTGTCGCTGTTGACGCGTGTATAATTGTACGATGACCTGCAAGTGTCACAGAAACTTAATGAAAAAAGTTTCAAATTTATATTTGTGTTTTATGTTTATTTCCATAGCATTTTTAGTGAAAATATTTAAAGTTGCCGTGACACCTAGAGGCCAACCTACAATTGCAATATATATTTACATCAGAGAAATCTTGACATGCTAAGGCTTTAATCTATAGCAAGTAAATATAACCCCGTGTACGTCAATATTACTTTGCGACACGGTCAAGAAATCTGAAGCGGCACGCTTATAAGACTTCATAACTAATCAGTAGCCATAACTAGTTGACCTACGCGCCCATGCTGCCACGGCTAGAAACGTGACAGCTAAAGCGTTGACCGACTAAGTGTCATTGATAGAGTTTAGATTCCGACGCGCCTCTACTAGTCTTGGTTCAGTTTAATTCGTGACATCTATTGCGTTCCATAGCAGGTGGATTGTCATACCTTTCTGATGTTTAACGACAAACCTCACACAACTAAAACTTCATAATCCGCTGGTGGCGCACTTAATTACACTTAAAATATATAATTTATACAGACTTGTTGCAAGTTTATAGATATACCCAGCAATACCATATACATGTTATGTGCTCTCTAAAAACCCTACGAGCATGGGCAGTCTGTTAGCGTGTCTTGAAAAGGAAAATCCTAATGGTACTGCGAACGATCATGTCAATGGAACTGCGTAGAATGCGATGCTATGATGACAAAACATTCTAATGTGAGGACGTTGGCGATACAGATAATAATTTTACCCTACATGCGGTTTTGAGCCGATTCTCTATGTGATTTCGTTAGTGATTACGTATACAAATTTCCGACCGGTCAAATCGGTAGTTTCAAACGTTACACTGGCTTATCCAAAAGGAATGCTTAGGGTGCTCGAGCACCCACATTTCAGAAAACGATACAAATTTCTATGAAGTTTAGTCCCACGAGCACACCCATTAGAGTAAACAAGTCAAACCGGTCCCACCCTCTCTCTTACTTCAGGGCAAGAATTCTGAGTTCAATAAATGTCATCACAAGGCGCATAAAATAGGAGAAATAACCTGTTGTTGTTGTTGTTGTTTGTCAAAATGAGATTGGAAGGACCCATTTTTCGGACTTATGGATACGCCCCTGCGTTACTTATTAAATTAAATTCGATTGACTTCTAGAATTAATATTTTAAGCGTTGCACGAGCAGGGCGCGAAATTATATGACGTCAATAATTGCAATCAACAATGCGAGACCACTAAAATATTGGCGTGATACGATGCGTATAATAACGTGATACACACTTGCCAAGGTTATATAGGTCAAACTAAGAAAGTTCGTTTTCAAAAGACGATGGAATTTCAAATATAAAACTACTGAATTAATCGTATTGTTCCTAATATGGTAATAGGCCTATTAATAGAATCGTAATACATTAATCGATCGAGAGACTTGTCCATAAAAATATACATTTATTCAATGAATTTTGCGAATCAATTGTTAGACAATGTTTAACATTTCCTGCCAAAGGGTCTATATATTGTAAAATAAGACTTGAGAAGTATTGTTGATGATTTTCTTTTGTATTTTTGAGTAGCATGTCTTTAAAAAGTCGTAGATGTGACAGAAATAATAAAAACAATGATAGTTACAACGGACATAATGACACATTACATTTCTTAATATACTTGTTGGTATTCTGTTCTATGTCTTACAGGGTAAATAAAGAAAAATAAAAAGAAAGTGGGTAATTATAAGTAATTAAAAAAATGCTTCTTCCACTACAAAATAAAGACAGCCTTAATTAACGCCGAAAAACAAACCTATCATTAGGACCAAGACTGTCAAAGACCAAAAACCCGGTTAAAAACATTGGCTGGTATTCTCGAAAGTTAGTCCAGGACTAACTCTAGAACAGCACTAGTTGATCCTGGACTATTCATAAACCTGGTTCCTCGGCAGACAAAACTTAGAATGCCTTCATCTAGGGTTTATAACTGGACAAATGTTAGAAACTTTCGCAAATACCATAGTCAGTTAGTCCTAGATTAAATCTGAATTTAGTCCTGGACTAAAGTTAGTCTGCTTTCGAGAATACCAGCCATTATCTTTACTTGGAGGAAAACCTGTTGTGTTTAAATATTATAGCAACAAAAAAAAAAATCAGAAGCAAAAAGCAGAATAATTGTTCTTTATTATTGTAAGCATTTCATCGTTTAGCCTAAAACTAATTTATTTACCATAATTTTAATTAATAATTGAATAAATAATACTCGTTATAATTATGAAACTTTATCGGATGATTTCATAATAACGGGTTATTCATAAACATTAATATTTTGTAATTATGAAAGAGAAATAGTTATCAAATGTCACTTAATATTGAACGAAATTCTATTAATGGTAAGGAGAGCAGTTATGCAACTGACATAGGAGAAATAATATATTGGCAGAATTGATTAAAACCAGTGACGGAAGATGTAAACTGAGATAGCATAAAGGAAATTGACAAGCTATGCTTAAACGCCAGGGGGCGCTTTAAATGCGATATGAGCAATTTGATATATTACTTGAATATGAATGTTAGTAGCTAGTTTACTATTGTCAGGCATAAACTTAATATTTTTATTTGAGTCACTATTGTTATTACTTTAAAACAATAAATGTTAATCCAAGTTTAATGAAATATCCGACTATTTATCCGTAGATCTTCTCGAGCGATGGGTTTGCATCCGACTATTTACCTGTAGAATACTCGAGCGATGGGTGAACATATTTGTGGTAGAGCCAAGCCAAATGTGGTATAAATTGCAAAGCTAGTTTTGCACAATAGGCAGAAACAATTACAAAAAAATAATCAATATGTTATCTGTATCAAAAGCGTACAGTTTAAACTTTGATATTACTTTAACAATAATTATCAGATGATCAAGAAATGTTAAAAAAAAAACACAATGACCCTGCTTAGTCACAGTATACTGATAGGAAGCTTCCAAATGCAATTCTAAAAAATTACATTCTAAATGTTCGAACTTTAGTTCATAACTTTACAAGGAAACATCTATATTGTGAATTATGAAACTACATACATTACTGTATCATTTTTAAAAAGATAATACCGTATGTGTTTTCATAATTCACATGCCTAAATAACTAAATTTTCATTTTTTCGACTTGGGCCTATGCCTCCTTTAGCTTGGCGCTGCCACATATTCACCGTTTTAAATTTGAAAAACAAAATTATTTGTTTTGATTTACGTTGTTTTTTCGGGTAAATATAATATTTTGGGCCTATTTTAGGGAGGGCGCACATAATA
>JAOTQE010071835.1:0-16858 GCA_025631205.1 Nesometra sesokonis
ATAAAGATTACTTTTTTATAATCTTTGATTGGTTCGCTTTTTTTTTTATTGCGTATAGAGGGCGCAATTTTCTCAGGTAATATCTATTAATAGAAATTACGTAATGTTTATTTTTTTCGTGAACCAAAACTGGCATTCTCATCCGTTTTGACGTGTAGGCCTAGACCCTAGGTAAGTTGATTATGTGTTGTTTAACATTAAGTGGTTTTTGTGTTTTTAAGTATGTATGTAATTTTCGCATAGCTTCATGATCCCAAGACTCACTTTTTGGGTTGGTCACTTACTTGGTGAAGGCTACTTCCGCCTATGCCTAGGGCCTAGGCATAGCCTACCTAAAATATTGGGGGCTGTAGGGGTCGGCGCTGCCCTCCTAGCTAGGCGTAGAATGAGAATACCACTAAACTACGCCCTAGGCGTAGTGGCTAGCCCTGATAGAGAGTTTATTTCCTGGTCGGTTTTGCTAAATACAGGGCAGGCTTTTTTGCAATTTGTATTTCAAAACCAATCCACAAAATACTGTTTGCATTTTTTTAGGGAAAGGTGGATGGAGGGGGCTGGGAAATATTTAATTTTTATTTTAGTTTATTTTATGTGGGTTTATCGAGCAAAGTCAGAGTGTTTTACCATCCTCATTCCTCATTGACTACCATCATAAATAGAAAATTTATAAATTCTCAAAGAAAGTGATTGTTGCACCGTCGGCCTGCTGTTGAAACCTGAAACAGTTATTGCACCTTTGGCCAGTTGTTTAAATCTGAAACAGTTATTGCACCTTCGGCTGGTTGTTGAAATCTGAAACAGTTATTGCACCTTTGGCCGGTTGTTTAATTCTGAAACGGTTATTGCACCTTCGGCCGGTTGTTTAAATCTGAAACGGTTATTGCACCGTCAGCCGGGTGGCCAACAACGCTAAAATGGTTATTGAACCGTTACGCCGGTGATTGTTTTTTCTGTACGAGAGTTCCTACGAGAATTCCTCCATTTATTGTAATATGTGTCCTGGATGAATGAGACTAGTTTTTGGGTTAGGGGTCAAGTATGTTAAAATTACCCATATCGGCAGGCTGATTTGTGGCTCAGTTGGTAGCACTACAGATTGTTGAACAGAAGGTATGGTCCCAAGTTCGACTCTTATGCAAACCAACCATTTTTTTTTAAGTAGAGAAGTTGACACTTAATAATACTATAGTACTTTAAAGTAGATGTTACGTAATGTAGTCTCTACTAACAGATTTCAAATGAGGAACTCTAGGCTTAGTATGGAAAAAAATCGCCGCACGGACGCTCTGTTTCTATGGCGCCCTCACGCTATATACATATTTACTGCTATTTGGCTCTGATATTGATAAGCATAATTTTAGGTATTTTCCTGACGTGATCAAGTATATGATTTCTGTAATTCCTTTTGGAAATACATAAAAGAATTCAATAAAAGGATTTTCTTTTGGCGAAGATTAAAAGAAAATTATATTTTATTTCAATTGCTTGCCACTCTAAAGAGGGAAAAGTTTTCTGCCGACAGTTCAATAACCAGTTTAACGTTGTTGGCCACCCGGCCGACGGTGCAATAACCGTTTCAGATTTAAACAACCGGTCGACGGTGCAATAACGGTTTCAGATAAACAACCGGCCGACAGTGCAATAACTATTTCAGATTTAAACAACTGGCCGACGGTACAGTATACTTTCCCATTTCCAAAACTGATACAAAAAGCGTGACATCAAACATAAAGAGTAAAAATGTGATAAAATGCTAAACTTTTAACACTCACTGACCACATGTCTTTTAAAGGGGAACTCCTTGATTAAAATTCATATGGATACACTTATAGAACAATTAGTTATGACCTAACTGACAAAATTTCAAAACATATGGACCATGAGATAATAAAGGAAAGCACTTTCCAAATAAGGCATTAAATCATAAATTGGGTCTACTACTCACATTACACAATGCAAAAGAATTGGGAAAATTACTGTTTTTGAAAGCGTTGTGTTTAAATACCATATCAAATATCGCATGAAAGATTACCTGTTCCAATGTTAATTTGACTGATCTTTTCATTTATGTGAGTTATACTTGTAAAGTGTGTTTGAATTTCAAGCACAACCCTTTCAAAATCTCTAATTTGAGAACTGTAGTAGACCCACTTTTGAATTGGGACTCACTTTTCAACACATCTTCAGTATTATCTTGTGAAATTTTGTCAGTTAGGTTCAACTAATCATTCTATAGATTTATCCAGAAAAATTTTAATCCCTTGGATGATACATGCAATGTAGTTAATTAATGATTACCTGTATAACTATTTGTTTCAGAGAATAAAAAGTTCTGCTGGTGATAGCAGATTACCCAAAGATGTCAAAAATTTTCAAAGGCTATCAATTTGCTCTTGAGCTTGATTACAGCTTCCGATATAAACAGAAGCAAGAACTGAAAAAGAAGATAATCAACAATGGCGGAATAATATCATACATTTTGACAAAAAAGGTGAAAGTTGTAGACAATTTTTAACTAAATCTTCAAGGTTTAACTTTTGAGTAAAAGTATTTAACACCCCACTTCCTAAAATCCTGTATACCCCATGTTGAAGGGCATTCCTTCTAAAATCCACCCAGAAAATAAAATTTCTTGGTAAATTCGGCCTGTTTATTGTATTTTTTCTTAAATAATAAACATGTTTAATTACCTGTATAACTTTTTATTTTTATTCTGGAGTATGCAAATTTGATTGACAGAGTAGCCAACATAAAATCTCATGATATTTCACTTCTCAAACTTGGGACCCCTGCAATTACCGACAGATGGACCCTGTTTGAAACAAGTCTTTAGACTTTATGGATTATCTTTGGTATATCACACTAAAGTCCAATCCAAGAGCCATGTTGTAGAAAATGTTAATAAGAGCATACAGATGGAAAGACCGACTGAATTTGAGTATTAATGGGGTATGGTCATAGATATATTATTTATGGCTAGATGGTGATCTTAACACTGTAAAATGGCAGTCCCATGTAGGTGCCTACTATTTTGATTTCGTTAAGCTACATCAAAAACATGTAAGTTAAATAATCATAACTGTTTTATAATTATTATATTTTTAACATTCTTTTGTTATACAAATTATTTGCATATGCCACATATATTTTATGTTGTCAAAGTCTTTGTTTTGGATTAATTTTACTTTCACTTATTGATAAATTTGAAACTTCTATAAAAGATAGCGCGTGCCCAATTACAGCATAGCAACAGCATTTGATTGGTTGGATTCCGGAATAGTAGGTGCTTACATGGATTTGAACTTTGGGTTATGTATTCTGTGGAAGTTCACCATCTAGCTGTAAATAATATATCTATGGTATGGTAGAAAGGGATGACAAGAATGATGTAGTGAAGTTGGGCATGGCCAACATTTATTTTTATTTTCACCTCCATATTCAATGGAAGTAAACTGCACAATAAATTAAAAATATATATACTATTGTAATATAGATCTATGATCAAAATTAAAACACACAAAAGTTTCATGAAATTGTAAAGTACAATATGACATATTATTAAAAAGAACAAATTCAGACTTCCCCTTTCATTCAGTAAAATGTATGTTTGATTATTTTGAAGGTCAACTACCTGATTGTGAGCAATATAAATCAGGCAGATTCAACGTACAAAGGTCGAACAGCTCAGAAAAATGGTACACCAATCGTAACCATCGAGTTCATTAACCAATGTGTGAAGAACCAACAAATTGTGGATGCCACAGTCTATCTTGCTACCGGTGGAAAACAATTAACAGAATTTGGAGAGGGAAAGATTAAATGTACAGTGTTTTATTTATTTAACAACATTTATACAGGATGTGCATACAATCAGAAAATAATTATCTGTTTGTCATAGAGATCCTGTTAATAAACTTAATATGTAAGCCTAAAAATATTTATGTTGTCCAAGCACAGAATTTTTTAAAATTTGGAGCGGTCGGGAAATCTTTTTTTTACTAGGTACATGTTACTGTATATTCAACATGGACCATTTTGATTTCCTCTACTGTATTTAAATTTTGGGGTAATTTTAGGATTTTTTTATAATTTTTGGGATAACTTTATGCATTTCTTACACTTTTCTATCAGTTAAAAGTTCAGGAAATATGAAAATTAAAAGTAAAGGCTGATTTTGAAAACTGGGTCAGTCGGGCTTGGGTAACATAAATGCTTTTTTTAGGCCTTGTACAAAACAAAATGTTTAAAAAAAATGAATATCTTTGATACATAAAACAGGGGTCATCCTTAAGTTTGTTTTTTAACTGGCAAACTGGGCCAGTAAATCAATTTTTTTTTACTGGCTTGAATTCAATTTTATGAATATATAGGAATGTGAAAAGCAGTATCCGAAAAGTCCACTAATCAACTTCAAGTAAGAAAGTATAATGCATACTTCAAGCAATCAGATAAATATCACGATGGTGTGTATCTCATTGCTTGAATCTTGTCACGATGGCGTGTATCTCATTGCTTGAATCTTGTCACGATGGTGTGTATCTCATTGCTTGGAGTATGCATTATGCTTTCTTACATGAAAAGCAGTCTTTCTAGGGTTTTCGTAAGTGGAGGAAAATACAAAAATGTGTTCTGCTCTATCTTATTTATAAGTAAAATGATAGTTTTTTGTGCCTTTTGCATGAAAAAAGTAAATATCTTAAAGATATTTTTTTAACAATTTACTGGCAAAAACCGCCCCATTACTGGTAAGTTTTATTGGCCTGTCATGGGTTTACTGCCAATTGGCCAGCGGACCTGTACTAAATAGACTGCTTATGAAATCGTTATTCTGTGTCATTTTTAGAGGCACCCAAGCATCTCTAAACTTCACTCTGTCGGCTGGTCAGTCGGTCGATCTCCTCTGTGGTTAGTTAGTTTTCATTTAAATGCAATAGCTCAGTTAAATGATATAAATATTGTAGATCAGTATTATATTAACAATCATAAATTAAAATACAATATAGTAAATTTAGAATGTTTTAATTTTTTGGACTTTGGAAGCAGTAGCGGCGCCAGGAATTCTCCCAATGGCAGGGCAATTTCCCCCAACAGGGAGGGCAACCCCGAGGGCCCCCGACGAATAGGCCAAGTGTGAGATGGGTGTGTTCCCGGTTTTCAGTTTGACAAGCAAAAAATCGTAAATTTCTCCCCGACAGGAAAAAGGTCTTCTGGCAGGGGGCTGTAGCCCCTTGTAGCACCACCACTCTTTGGAAGGAATTGACCCTTAACCTCTAATATTTGATTTCAATAAAATCAGTGTTGAATGTTCTAATTTGTTTACCTCTGATTCTGATCTTACAGCCAAAACACCCTCCAAGAAAGTAGCCACAGAGAAGAAATCTTCATTTAATGTTAATGCAATAAGGTATGTTTTAATATTTTTTCTTTAGTTTTTTCACATCCTCAGCAAGTAAAGTAAGTAAAGTTTATGCAGTGGCATTGTTAAAACCTGTATGTACACACTTTGAAAAAATAACTCTGTTAACATGGTAGATAATGGTAGTGACAAGGTGGATAAAGGTAGTTAACAGGGTTAAGCTATAAAAACTACCATATCAAGGGATACTACCAAGGATGGTCAGCAATGCTCTAATAGGAAAATACAGCCATTATTTGGAATAAACCTTAAGGCATTAATAACATCATCATGCAGGGTAATTACATACAACCTAACTAGGTAGTTTTTTGTGGTGCTAGGTGGATCTCCCTAGTAATTTAACATGGTAGATCAACCTAGACAGAGGGTGTTATTTTTTCAAAGGGTGGGACAAGATTGAACTCATGGCCTTAGGATTGGTAGACAAACATGCCACTACAAATAACACTATCATCAAATTGACATGTGCTCTTATGTTATCAGAAAATCATCCCCATTATCATTATCATCATTAGCATCATCCAGTCATCATCACATCATCATTGTCATCATCATCATCATCCTCATCATCATCACCATCATCATCATCACCATCATCATCATCATCATCATCCTCATCATCATCACCATCATCATAATCACCATCATCATCCCCAGCCATCATCATCATCTTCATCATCACCATCACCATCATTCTCATCCATCAACATCATCGTCATCATCATCATCATCATCGTCATCATCATCATCAACATCGTCATCATTATCATTATCATCATCTTCATCATAATCACCATCATCTTCACCACATCATCATCATCACCATTGTCATCATCATCACCATCGTCATCATCATCACCATCATCATCATCATAATCATCATCATCATAAATTCAAATGAATATTTTTGTTGCTGAATTTTCAATTCTATAGTAAATTTTTGGGATAATTTGTAGATTTGTTACAATTTCTGAGATAACATTATGTATTTCTTTTCATTTTCGGAATCATTCTATTTATTTAGGTAAAATTCAGAAGATATGAAAGTAGAATAAAAAAAAAACTGTTGAGATTTTTAAGATTTTCTGTCATTTGAACTTGGGCAAAAAGATCTTTTATTTAGGCCTATTACTAAAAAATTGGCATCTCTACTGTTTTTTGACTTAATTAATTTAGAAAAAAAACTGTGTTATTTTTATTAGAGTGTTCAAATGGGGTGACAATAAGGCACCTGAATTTGATGAAGAGAACTATGAAGTTGCTAAGAGCTGTCTCTTACAGGTAAATTTAAGCATAAATATTTAGTTAGTACATGACATAATTGATTTTATAGCTTTTTATCTCTGGACAAAAAGCAAAACCAAAACAAAATGAAGTAACTTTCGTTTTGAGTTTTGGACTATTAATAGTCTTCTTTATAATAACATAATTATGTAGGCTGTGCCATAGGTTGTGTCACAGGGACTGTGACATTATGGAGTCTTCGTTTTGCACGACGGATCGTTCTTCAGGCGTACGTAGTGTCTGTTCTCAGAATTATGCGTTTAGTTTTTCAGAATGGCAACGAACTTACCAATTTCATCATGACCAATCTTTACAAGATGGCGAGTAGTAGGCCGAAGAGATATTTGCTTGTGAAGTAAGAAGTCAACAAATGTACAAATTGTGATTTTAGACTTTGACTACCCTAAAGCATGCCTAGGCCTAGCGTAGGCTAGGAACCTAGGCATACACACTCTTGAGCGTCTTGTGAAGGTAGACCCCATTCACTCTTGTCAAACAACTTGAATTGTACTTGGTTTTTCCAGTCTAGTTCACGCTAGGTCATGGGTTGCAAAGGCTTGATCCATCGTCATTTTTGGGGAACGGTGAAAAATCACGAAAACTGTTGTAGATTTTTCACTCCTGACATACAGGGAGATTTGGGCATGCGCAGTTAAGTCCATTGTCATTTTCTCCATTGTAGAACGATCCGTCGTGCAAAACGAAAGCTCCATATTAGCAGTGAGGTTGGCGAATCTGAGACCCCTTCTTCCATTCCTGTCTTCTTGGTGTTATTCCATATTTAGGGAGATTTAATCTTTCCTCGTATCTATTTAACTAGGGTCTACTCAACCTAAATATTAATGACCTCTGTGACCCCTCTTTCAAAACAGCTTGGTTCCACAGTCAAAAGTTTGTCTTCAACATTTCATCATCACAAATAATGATAACATACCATACTATCAGAATAAAGATAACTTTCATAGTTTGTGATACTTTTGTTTTTCTTTTTCCTTTTCTGTTTATTACATATAATGATCCATATAGCAGAGCTCCCAAGTTGGGAAACAAGAAATCATGGATATTTTGTTGACCAGCATTTTTAACTGTTTTTGGGTACTATATTGGAATCAAAAATTGAAATCATATAAACAATAATACTTTGATTGTTACAAATAACAGGGGTATACTATTAAGTGTTCATATATTTAGTACAATTCTTGGCAAAGAACTTTTAAAACACAATTTAGTGTTCAAG
The DNA here is from genome assembly GCA_025631205.1 of Nesometra sesokonis. Lineage (NCBI taxonomy): Eukaryota > Metazoa > Echinodermata > Crinoidea > Comatulida > Antedonidae > Nesometra > Nesometra sesokonis. The sequence goes on from JAOTQE010071835.1 coordinate 7,938, forward strand.
TAAATGTTTTTCCATTCATATTGCTAATTTACTAAAAATCCTGGAGATAATCATGAAAAATTCAAATTCCTGGAGAAAATTGTATATTTCCTGGAGTCCTGGTGATCAAGTGAAATTCCTTGAGACTCCAGGCTAATCCTGGAGACTTGGGAGCTCTGCATATAGGGACCCCAATTAAAATAGTCTTTTTATGCTCTTTGGAGTGTCATGGAAAATCTTTTTGTTACGTAGGAGTTATTTTCTGAATACATCTAAATGAAATAATATTATTAAAAATAATTAGTAATAAGTATGTTAAAATCTGTTTGATATAGAGTTGTCCGAAGCCCAATACTGACACCCTGTTTTACCAACTTGAACTGCATGTTGTACCAACTACCAACCAGTCAACCATCAATGAAGAAAAGAAGCATTTCTTCCGTGTTTTCTGTCACCATGGAAACTGCAAGAAACTTGAGGTACAGTAGAACAAAGTTTATCAAATCTAATTTTTAGATCCAGTCGAGGGTCCCTGGGCACTATTAATCTCATGTTGTTCTCCTTGGTCTTGTTCATTTTGTTGTTCTTGTCATTCTTAAAATAAAAAAAAAGGCCTGTTAATACTATAACAACAATGACCAACAATAAATGGATACAAATAGTTTTTTATAGAAGTCCCAACAAATTTGAGAATATAGATATTAGAACAGCAATATGGACTGTTATTCTGTATATAACAGAAACATTGTTTTCATAAATTAAATCAATGATGTCATAACCAATTATCAATGTTTAATTTTTTTAACATTTTTAGTGATGATGATGTCATTTTAATACATTGTGAAAGTATAATTTTGTCATCAAATGCATACAACATATACATGTTATTGTATGTCAACATGATAGCCTTGTGATTCAAACACCCACCTGGCATGCCAATGAACTGAGTTCACTTCTCACCAAGGACAGCTCTCAGTTCACTCAGCTGCGAATGAGTGCCTGGTTGCAATATACAGTACCAGGGAAGGTTATAAAGTGGTTATCATATCATATCATTTTTTCGTCTTTACAGAAAACATATAACATAAAAACATAGATAAAAAGTAATTTAATGAGGCAGGATTACCTAAATGTTAGAAAAATAACAGTCTAGAGGTTCTCTGCATTGAAATACTTACATAAACCTAAAAAGGAAACATTATTTTAAAGATATAATATTAAAATTTCATATTGCAAAATATCAAAGCACTAATGTACAAACAATACACTATATAACCTACCACCCAAATGGCATGGTTTCGTGCGATGAGCTTCTAACAGCTTATTCCCTTAAATTGCTTGTTGAATATAGTAATACTTTTATTAGGTCAGATCCAGGATTGTGAGTTGGTGGGGACACTTGAACTGTGAACATGTGGTGTTTAATAGCCCAATTTGATTTTTTACAAGCAGACAAAAACCGTATTTTCACTATAATGCCTGGCTTTGCATCTTGGAGTCTATATATTCACATTACAAAGGTACTTGCAAGTCTTCATACCAGCCTTATGAAAAATATTTTTAGGACAATTGTATGGGCTTAAGCTTATTATGTCACCCACCTCCTTAAATCTGCCCCTGCTTTACATCAACTGAGCACCTCATTACAGTTTACAGGTGAAGACATCTCTGGCTACATCACAGATATCTTCTATAAACATAGCCTTTTATACTGTAATTAAATTCAACCATCTTAAACATTAAACCTTTTTTTTTGTAAATTCCATACTTTTTACTTTAGAATGAAACCAGTGGTACAAAGGAATGTCGTTATTTGGAATCTAGCTCAGGTGCTCTCAAGACATATGCACACTTATACAACCTGTATATGGGACCAGCTCATAATTACAAAAAGTCTAAAAAGTTTATCTCAAGATGGATTGGATCTGATAAACAAAGAAAGGTAAACCGTTATAGCTTTCTGCATTGTGGAATTTTAAATTTTACAAATGTTGTGTCACATCCATAGCGAGTTTTCTTGATAATTACAGGAGGAAAATTATTTCATGCTTTGTAAATCAAGCCTCATAATGAGGCTTAGGGAGTGTTGCTTTTAGGTGATGAAAAAGAACCAGTAGTAAAGGCCAGATTTGAACCCAGAATCTTGGGATTGGAAGACAAGCATTCAAACCACTAAGCTACAACATCACTCCATACTATAACTCTATGAGTATTTTTAAAGACTCAATTTTTTATGTAAAATGTTTAAGGTTAATATTCCAATTATTATCTAAAAATTGTGCAATATATTTTACTGTATATAGAAATAATATCTTTGACAATTCTTAATTATTGTTTTTACTGTATTTGTAACTTTAAACCAGTGTATATTCTTTTGTATGTGCTTGTACTTCGATGTTCTTTGACGTTTTTTACTATGGTAGTGTCCTGTATCTCAAGACAATTTTCCAAACTGTATGTTGTATTTTTTGGACAATAAAGATTTGATTGATTGATTGAAATGTATGAGTAAAACAACAAATTGAAATAAAGAAAACATATTCTCTAAACCCGTAAATAAAATTGGTTATTTCCTAAATTATGGAACAAAACTTTACAAAGCAACAAGTACTTGTAAACATTTGATAAACAAATCTGAAGCTTTATTTGAAGTAATACTTTTTATTCCAATACCATAATGGAAAAAAGAAGAAAAAAAATCTTTTTAATTTGTATATAGGTGGAAATAAGTTGAAGAAAGTACATTATGCATAAAAAGCCAAAAAGCTTAACCAAAAAAAATAATAAAGTAAATCAATGTGATAATTTTTATGTTTTTGTTGCACATGAACTTCCAGGGTTCCGCTTTGGTTGTTGTCTCAGCACCTACACAGCACAATTGAAAAATACTCTCTGTTTGAATTTCACAAGCAACACAAATTTTTGCTGTAGTGTTTCTTGCCGACAATCTTCTTAGCATTAGCCGCTCTTAAAAGAGGCTCTTAACCATTTTTTGAGTTGCCATGGAATCGTCCAAACCAGGTCCCACCCCCCCATCTCCCCCGGATCTGCCACTAACTGTTTTGTTTAAATTGTACTAAATTTACTTAATTTTTTTTCAGATTGCATTGGAGTCTAGTGTTGAATCCGGTGCCTTATCTAGTGAAGTAGTTGAACTGGTTGAGCATGTTTGGCAAGAGGCAAATGGGAAGCTTAATTCATGGCTGTCATCTCCTGTATCAAGTCTCAAGAAGGAACAGGTAAAATAAAAATTATACTAAACTCTCCCAGTTCCAAACAGCCTTTGGGCCATCCCTTTTGTTTGGTATTCTGAACAGTTCAGCTTAGGGTATGTTTAGATTCATGGTTTAAGCGGAGCGTAGCATAAGCAAGGGGTAAGCTAATATGCGGTGTGACGACCAAGGTGTTCAGATACAAAGTATAGCATAATAATAATAATTTGATTTTTATGTAGAGCCTTACACAAGTCTCAAGTGGCTGTGGACCAGATGTTACACATTCATATGACTTTCTACGCCTCTAAGGGTCCTGTCGTGTCCTGCTGCCCAAAAAACGAGCGCTACATTCTTCTGTCCACAGCAGGGGATGTATGAACCAGTACACCGGGGTAACCCCCTACTCATCTCGAAAGATGTACTGGTTCTTTATAGTGCACATAAGCCGTCTGTGTACACTGGGCCTACGGTTTATAGTCCTTATCCGAGAAGACTTGTTCCACCACCAGAACCATGTTGCGAGCAGGCGTCGAACCCATGCTGTTGTTATTGCTTTGGCTCACGGTTCCCCGCCTTAACCGCTCAGCCATACAACTCGCACAACTCGCATTAGTCATAAGAATTTTAAAAATTGCCGCCAGTGACTTTTCCTATGAACAGTCATCCATAATTGATTGACCAATGCAGACCGATTGCAAATAACACCAGATCAAAATCACTGTGTATGTGTATGCAGCATTAGATCCATAACTCGTGCTAATCTTGGTTTTGTAAGAAGTTATACACCGGAATTTGTGATTGCTTTAATCGCCGGCTGGTTCAGACACAAATGAGGCATGACACGGCAAAACCAGCAAGTTGTAGGAAAATTTAGTTATAGTTAAAATCATATTATACTCTTCACAAGCCTTAAAATGAGGGGCCAATCATCAAAATCGGACATGTATAACTGAAGTTATTGGACAAAATATACACAAATTTCTTTTGTATTTGTTTATATTTCCTGTTGTTTATTTGCTTATTTCTCAATAACTTCCTGTGCGACAACTTGGTGGTTTTGCCATGTCTTGCCTCAAATAATCATACGCCGCTTAAGTTTCACTCATTGAGTTTTAATCATTGAGTCTGAACATACCGTTAGAGAGAATGAAGTTTATCTTTGTTTACAATGATTTCCTGATTTTGGAACTTCAACTTCTTGTTTAGTGTGAAACATCATGTCTTTTGCAGCCAAACGGTACTACTGTATCTTCATTATTCTCAAAAATATATAGGATGCACACAAGCCATTTATTTACCTTGGATCTATGGTTTATAATCCTTATAATAATATTAAAAGCATTTATCATGTGCCCTCCAAGAATTTGGAGTTATGTTGGCGGGAGCTTATGCTCCTGGTAGGGTCACCCAAGTCAGACAGGTCCAAGGGCTAGGATTCAAGGGTATATCGAGCAGATACATCCTGGTTATGATGTTAAACAACATCCTCCACTATATGGATTAAATATGGGTGGTGTCGACACTACATCACCGGGCGGATGAGCTAAACCAGCCAACAGCCAGGGCGGAGGAAGTCTCTGTGCAGACTCAACGACCATGTGTAAAGGAGTAAACTTTATAAAAATCCGGAGTGGAGCCTTTGGAATTCATCAGTAAGGCCGAGAGGGGATCCTAATGACTGGGAAACCCAGGATCTCAATATGAAACGCCCAGGCTTGCGCACTGGAGAGGACACACCAGCTTCACTGTAATGTGCCATATATCCAACAAATATTGCACATAGATGCAGAACATTATTAAAAAAGGACATAAAAGTCAATTAAACTCAAGGTTAAAAAGATACGTTTTAAGATGAAATTTAAAAGTAGACTATGATTCACAGTATAAGCAGTAAACTATTCCATACTGTTATGATTGACTTCTCACACTGAAGAGCATTAATAAGGATCGGACCATCAATTCATTTTTATAAGATTATTTATTACATTACAGACACGTGCGTATATTGTGCAAACATTGTCTACAGAGATAGGCTAAACCCACATTAAGTAAATAAACAAAATATTAATTTACGTAACCGACTCTGATATCCTTCACGTTCGTTGCATACATGTGCATGACAAGAAACCTCATTGTTATATTCGGCTGTACTGTCCACAATATTTGAGCATTTCAAGTCTATCCTCAGTAAATAAGCACAGTCCAAAATCAATTTCTATTCACAATAAACGATCAGTCCACAACAGATTGAAACATTGAAATGTCCTCGTTAAAGCCCAAAGATACGTCCACAATATACACAAGAATAGAACTGTCTACGAGGTAAACCAAATTAGATCTGCCACTCCCAGATTCAGATCTTCTCATTTATACTCAGCATTCCACGAGAGCCAGAAATTAGCATATACAGGTGAGCAATCACCAACCAACTTGAACCATGGAGTCATAAAGCAACAAGTCGTTCACCGTTATTATGACGTCACTCACAGCGTTTTGTTTCACGTTATTGCAGCCACGGTATTTTACAAGTACTTAAGAATTATTTTAAACCTTTTAACAACAATTACGGGGCTGTGACAATACACTACCACAACTTTGTAGAATGTTCTATCTCCAGCTGTTCGCAGTGTCACACAGAACTGTAAACTGGGAATATTGCGGTAATTCGCGAATGCCGGCTTTAGTGTGAAAGGGTACTTTTCCTTCAATGCCGGCACAGTACTGGCATTTCTTAAACCACCTCTGACCCTAGAAATATTACCGTTATATTACCATTACTGCCTTAGGCCCGATGTGTATGAAAGCTTCCGCAGTGTAATAATAATAATAATTTGGGCTTATATAGCGCATTATGCATCAAGCCTCAATGCGCTTTACAGAAAAGAGCAGTGGCAGTTAAATAAAACGAAATACCATAAACTAAAACTACCAAGAAAGAAAAAACATAACCCATACAACTGCATGCCGTTTACAAGCAATTTAAGGTGCACAGACCGGCTAGTACATAACTCACAGGTGTTCTCAGTTATATGGGCAACTAACTAAACAAATTAACCAACACTAAAACTGCCAAGATGCATCATGGCATGCTAGTATTAGGAAAAATATTGTTGGAAAAGGTAGGTTTTAAAAGGGCTTTGAAAGCATTGATGGAAGTTGCCTGTCTGATGTTCAGTGGCAGTGTATTCCAAAGGAAAACTGAAGCCCAAGAGAAAGAACGATTACCATAAAACTTAGTGGAAGGACGAACAGAGTGATGCCTGCTTACTCAGTAAAGCATACTTGAACTAAACAAAGGTCAAAGTTGAGAACCTGTATTATTAATTTTATGCCTTTTGCTCGGACCCTTTCACACAGGAAACTGTCATAGAATTTGACCTTCTGTGTGAAAGGGTTTAGACTGGCAATAATGCTGGCATGGTTATTGTAACATTGCGGTATTTTGTATATGAAAGGGGCTTAAGTGAATGAGCTGCCTGATAGAAGGATAGTTGTCTGCTTATGTAAGTTGGACAATGTTTTTTAGTTCAATGTTCTTATCCAAGAAGACGTGTTCCAACACCATAATCAATGTAATTAGAATCAAGATGTAATGATAAACAAACTAGTCAGAACATTGCATTGTCTGCTTTTAAAGCATTCAATAACAGTATTTTATTTTAATTAATATTTGATCATTTTATTAGGTTGAAAAGGCTGAAGCTGCATTATTGCAGATAAAACATGAACTGGACACAGACAAGAGGAAATCGGAGCTGGACAAACTAAGCAAGAAATTCTTTGAGCTACTTCCTCTTCAAAAAACTCAATGTGCAATTGAGGACAGAAGGACACTAGCGATAGTGCATGATATATGCCAAGTAAGTTAAAAAGGTTCAACTTCTTAAGTCTGATCGAACCATCCTTTAGAACCTTAGTCCTGGCGCAGATTGCTATGAGCGGTCTTTAGACAGTTAAGACTGTCTATAGTTGTGATGTCAAGCATGGTCTTTAATTATGGACCATTGCTACCACGGTCTTAGCAGTTATCATTCTTAAATATTAAATCCTACTTGTAGGCAGCTATAAATAGTCTTAAATCACTTCCAATATGGTGTCAGCATTATTTGAATTTGAATTAGCTGTTTTAATAAATTGTTATAAATTTAACGGTTTAAACATCCACCATATCATAAAATTAAAATCGCGTTATGTTCTAACCCTGTTGCTATGTCGAAATTGAGCACACGCAATCTTTCATAGAAGTTTCAAATTTATTGATAAATGAAAGTAAATTTAATCAAAACCTAAAGATATTGACAACATAAAATATGTGTGACATATGTAAATAATTTGTATGATAAAACAATGTTAAAAATACAATAATTGTAAAACACTTATTATTATTTAACTTACACGTTTGTGGCAGAGGCTGAAGAAATCAAAATAGTAGGTGCCTACATGGGACTGCAATACTACAGTGTAAAGTTCACCATCTAGCCATAATAATAAATCTATGCTTTAGACTCGTTACAATGCTTCAACCATTGTTCAGGACTGAATCCAGGATCTTGGATTGGTAGCCAAGTAATTTAACCACTAAGCTACAGTGCTACTAGTGATGTGAAGAAAGTAATCCATAATACAAGAAACAAGATGCACGTCATGTTTTGATACAAAATTTCAACACCACCCTTTGAAAAAAATAACACCCTCTAACTAGGTTGATCTGCCATTTTAAATTACTAGGGATATCCATCTAACAACACAGAGAACTACCTAGTAAGGTTGTATGTAATTACCCTGCATGTTGTAGAGCATTGCTGACCATCCTTGGTAGTATCCCTTGATATGGTAGTTTTTATGGCATTAACCCTTTTAACTACGTTTATCTACCTTGTCACTACCATTATCTACCATGTTAACAGAGTTATTTTTTTCAAAGCGCAGTTGTGTCATAATCAGGATTTATGGTTATCTGTCCCTTTTTCAATTATAATTTATATTTTTCTTTTAATATTTTTTCAGCTTATCAAAGATATAGTAAGTGTGAGTGAAGCCACAGATTTCTCAACACGCAGCAGCATTGAGTCAAAGTATCGGGCTTTGAGATGTCATATAGAACACATTTCAAGCTCAACACCAGAATTCAAGAAAATCTCTGAGCTGGTGAAATCTGACAGTGGAGGGTAAATACTAAACTTATTTTTTTGCTTGGAAGGCATATTAATTAATATAGTCTCCTCTTCAACTCATGATAACTCTTGTACCTGAAATTTGGGGTGGTTTTGGGGTTCAGTTTCGAATTGGAACACAGGCATTGTCAGGGGTTGATTGGTAAAGGGCAATACAGTTGTATACAGCAGAACCATAATTTATATATCAAATTGTTATTGTTAAGTGTCTGTGCAATATGGCAAAATAAAGGATTTGAAAGTGAAATTTTCAAATAAAAGTGAAATTTTAAATTGAGCCAGTAACAAATATTACTTTTCCTTGTGATGTGTATACCAAGATCATCTTCTTTAAAAGTCAGTACAAAACATTGTGTGATGCAATCATGACAATATATAGACATACCAAAGTTTTTTGTCAATGAAAATTTGATAATCGAGGAGGAGTGTCAAATAATTTTTTTTTTAATGATATGCTAATATGCTAACAATACAGTAATGTAAGAAAGTATAATGCATACTCCAAGCAATGAGATACACGCCATCGTGACAAGATTCAATATTTCGACATAAA
>JAOTQE010071846.1:0-11101 GCA_025631205.1 Nesometra sesokonis
CCTTGTGAAAAACACCAATAATGGTGATTCAAGTTTCCGTTTCAAAATAAAGTTATTATTATTATTATTATTATTATCAGGTTTGGTTTATTATCAACCCACAGTGTGTTTTTTGTTTATCCTTTTAAAGACATAGAACCAATTTTATTGACAATGATTACCATCCATGCATTTCTTTTATCTGTTGCTGTAAAGTAAAGGCTGAGTGTGTGACTGACATCTGTCTATTGTAGACAATGTCAAAACTGCCCATTTTCATCTTTCAATTCACTTTGCCAATTTGTTCACTCCGATAATTCAGAAGTCCTTAAGGTTTCTGAATCAATTATCATAAATGGAAGCCAGCAGCAGAAACGAGGTGCACAGATCAGAACTGAAGAAAGGATTGAGCAGAGATGTTGCACATTATAATTGAATTCAGTAGGAAAAGAGGTGGATGCATCATCAATGCCATCAATCTCTCTTTATCACATCCTTCCAACACAATCTTGGTCTACCCACTGTGTGCACAATATGCAAGTTCACCATACAGGATACATTTTAGGAGATGGTTATCAGGCATTCAGTGAACATGTCCAAGCAATCTAAGATGCCTTTAGGATACTACTGTAGTTTGAGGTATAGAAAGAAAACATTCCAAGATTTTGATGACTTTGTCTTGTGAGGAAAGTTTTCTCTAAGACATTGTAGATGGAAGCTGTTACATGTAGACCTGTTTTCTTATCTGCGGTGTATAACCCAGGTTTTTTAATTGTTCTGCAGTATACTAAGAACGCAGGCTTGGTAAACACTGGCAAACAGTTTTGTGTAAATTTAAAGGTTCTTATTTGATAAAACACTGATTGAGAGTTATCCAATATTTGATGAAGCTCTACCAATTCTGCAGTTTAGTCCCTGGTCTAAATGCATGTTATTCGAGATCATGGCTTCCAGGTAAGTAAAGGATGTGACATTCTGCAGATCATTTCCATGCATAGAGATGGTAAACACTGGTGAATTGTGACTCCCAGTTTACTTTATACTGATGGTCAATACGAAATCAATGCATACAGAGGAATACCTGTCCATGAGTTCCTAAAGCTCTTCAGAGTGCGAACAAAAAGCTGCATAATCAGCATATAGAGCATCAAAAACATGTAGTGAGGTGATTTTCATCATTGCATGCATGTACTAGAGTTGTTGTAGATGTTGATGTCAAATCGCATGTTGAACATCAGTCCGAGCTCTTGTGGTGACCTAAGCACTTCCCTGAGAAGAACTGAGAAATATATTCCAAATAGAATTGGTGCCAAAAGACAGACCTGTTTAACACCACTCACAACAAAAAGGCTTGATGTAATTCTGCCAACTTTGAGAGTACCTTTCATATTTTGATGAAAGGCATAAATTAAGTCTAATAGGAAAAGTCTACTAATCAACGTCAAGTAAGAAAATGTAATGCATACTCCAAGCAATGAGATACTTGGAGTATGCATTATACTTTAGGAATTTAATAGGATTGTTGAATATCCTACTTTGCGGAGTACAGTGAAGAGCGCTGTTCTGTTTACCCGGTCAAATATCTTGGTGAGGTCAACAAATGGAATGTTGAATGGTTTTGTCAAGTGTCAAGTAAAGATTTTAGATTGAATTTTCTTTTACCAGGTATTCAAGAGGTAGTCGGTCTCTTCTACATAATCTGCAAGCACCATCACCACAGGCCTGCATCAGTGCATCGTCTAAAGACATCAAGATGGACGATGATGAAGACTATGATATTCCAGAAGAAATGGAGGAGATCATTGGTAAGTAATAATGATATTCTACAAGAAATTGAGATCATTGGTAAATAATAGTGGTATTTCAGAATAAATGGAGCAGATAATTGAGAAGTAATAATGCTATTGCAGAGGAAATGGAGATCATTGATAAGTAATAATTATATACCAGAACTAGGGAGATAATTGGGAAGTAATAGTGATATTACAGAATATATGGAGGAGATAATGATATACCAGAACTAATGGAGATCATTGGTAAGTAATAATGATAAACCAATGGATGAGATCACTCGTAAGTAATAATGATATACCAGAACTGGAGGAGGTCATTGTTAAGTAATAATGATGTTACAGAAGAGATGCAAGAGATCATTGGTAAGTAATAATGATATTCCAGAAGAGATGGTGGAGGTCATTTAATAATGATGTTCCAGAAAAAATGGAGGAGATCATTGGTAAGTTATCTAGATTGCCACTGGAGAGTAATATCCATTCAACTGTAACACTGAAGATAGTTCCTTCACAAGACCACTGAGCTGGTATTCTAAGTCACCTTAGAACAATACTGTAGTTTGAGTTTGAAGTATTCTTTGCCAAATATAAATACACTACATAATGTAAAGTATTTTCAATTAAACATTAAAAAAACTACTGATAGAATAAGGATGACCCTTGGACCTTCAACCACACCGCTGTGTGTCCTCAAGTGTATCTGTGGAATTTAAGAGCTGAGTACACGAAAGTTGTTTGTTTTTAGAAAGATCAAAACTGAGTTGATGCCAGAAGTGTGCAATTCCAGAGTTTTACAAGATTTTGGGAGAGTGGTATTAGAAAACAACTGCCCAGGTGAGATAATCGTATTACAACAATATGGAAAGCTACATTGATTATTGAAAATATAGTCAATTTTAGATTCCAATAAAATATGCTCCTAAAAACATGTTTTATTATTTAAATTGCTTCATAATATATATAATAATAATTTGTAGTGTTAATTATGTTTATTATTTTCAGAACATTTACTAAATGGGTTGAGGGATCAAAACACAGCTGTCAGGTGGTCTGCAGCAAAAGGGTGAGTATAGCTAAGAAAAAAAGATTTTTTAAAGAATCTTTTGTTTGGTCATCCCACAGAATCTTTTCTTATCTTTTCAAATATAACTTTTATTGGGTCATCCCACTTTTATTCACAATATGATAATATAAATTATTGTTTATCAGTTAATAGTAAAAAATGATGAGTTTGTAATACAGTATACGTTTCAAATTTGTATAGCATTTATCACATACTAGTAACATCACTCCCTTACATTGAATTAACTATTACTGGCATTTTCGACCAGTTGCAAATCTTAAAATTAAAATGAGTATGTGATTTGTGAAAGGAAATCAAACATCCCCAGAATAAGTACTCCATTTTGGTTGTTTATAATAATAATGGTTAATTATTAAAATCTTGGTATCCGACAATTTGTTGCTTCTGGCTCTTGCATCAAGACTTAAATCATTACCCATCTCTGACATGCATTAACTGGAAATTGAAATAAAAGTACTGTAACATACATATTTTTACATCAAAATTAGGGCGTGTTTATACCTTATTTGAAACCTTAATTGATTTGGAGACAATGCAAGCCCATTATGAAGAGGTATTGCCATCAAATTTAGGCAGTCTCCCAAAATTTACCAAATGTAAGGATGTCAGCTTTGTTTTTATTTAGAATTGGCCGATTAACTGGAAGGTTACCTCAAGAATTAGCTGATGAAGTGGTAGGCTCTGTTCTCCAGTTGTTTAAGTGAGTTCTAACTACAATGCTATCATCTTTAATTTGCAAAGTATGGTACTTTAAAAGAGTTAATTTTGAAAGAAGATCCATTAATCCTGGGGTCTCCTTATGTGATATATGTATCATAATTGTCTCAAAATTTAATTATTTCTTTTGTACCTTTTATTTATTTCTGTCTCTTTTCTATACCATACTGGACAAAACAACAAAACTACCAGCATCCATCTGGTTCAGCTCATATCAATATAATGCTCACCAGATACTCCTTGCAGCAAAAACAATGAAACAATAACATCAAAATAAATAAACATATTAATGAGTTCCCATGAATAGCAATGCAATATTTACTATCATCTACAACGATGTACTATTGAAGTTGTCAATGAAATCTAAGAATATGGCATTTAGTTTTCAGTGATATAAAAAAAGAAATGATTTTGTGTTGTGTTATGCAGTAATTGTTAATTTTGACATCTTGTAATCAAGTTTTCAGGAAAGTGATGGGGCATGGCATGGTGGTTGTTTATCTTTAGCAGAACTTGGTAGAAGGGGTTTATTATTACCAGCTCGTCTCCCTGATGGTAAGGATGTATTTGTATTTTTATGAATGTATTTGTATTTGTAAGAATGTATTTGTATTTGCTGACATTAAAACAGATAAAGTGACAAAATGAAAACATCTCAAGGCCTGAACTGTATTGCTAAATTATTTTTCCTCCATAGTCAACTTAACTTCATAGTCAACATTAACTGTTTTTTAAACTGTTTCATATATTAGAGTCATAACAAGACCTGATAATTATATTGATTAATTAGTTATTAGCTGTACTTTTCCTTGATCTTTTATTTGTCTTTCTTTTGTATTACTTTTTTTTTATGTCAATTTTGTTCTTGGTGTAAATTATTAACTATAGCTTAATTTTGTAAATATACGCTTTTAATATGAACTTTTTAATAAATAATTTGTAGTTGTTCCCGTTGTTTTGAAGGCTTTAGCATATGATGAGAAGAGAGGGGCACACAGTGTAGGTAAGGTATATGCTTTACAAAAAAGGTTTATTTTATCCTAATAATTTAGTGTGAAATGTGCACATAAACTTAAATTGCTCTATTAAATATTTTAAAAACCCTGATTTTTTATATCATTCTCATCATCTCAACTGTCATGGACATCCTTCAACTTTTTTAATGACTTTAATTCTACAATTTGTGTCTATATGTCACCATTTATAATTCAATGGTAATGCTGCCATTCTTTTTCATAGTTATTTTTGTATAGTGTTGGGGTTAAATATTTTATCTATATTGACCACAATGTTGAAAACCCAGCCTATTTGAATTATAAAGCAATTATTGTGTTCATTTTTAGGTACTATTGAACATTTATTGGGTTTCATGAATCTTTAGTGGATTTAGGAAAAGTTATTTTTTTTATTCACTAAACACAAGAATATGTTTCCAATATTTCCTGCACCACAAATCATAATAATTGCTTAATGATAGAATCCTAGCTACTCTAGTAATATTATTATTGTAAAATCTTAGTTTGTAAAACTGTTATTGTATGTTACTTTACGAAATTTCTTTTTAGGAACTCATGTGCGAGATGCAGCATGCTATGTCTGCTGGTCCTTTGCTCGTGCCTATGACCCGGATGTAATTCGTCCATATGTCAACAGCATTGCTTGCGCTCTCGTCATCACAGCAATATTTGACAGAGAGGTTAATTGCCGATATGCTGCTTCGGTATGTGTTCCTTTTTATGGTCTTTATTCAAAGGGTAGGCTATAAAGTAAATATATATCGAGTGGCCCCCAAAAAACTTACTTATTTCAAACTTCACTAGTTCTGGTGTTTCAAAATGTGTAAGGCTAAAAATGTGGTATTATGTTCATCATGTCTTTTCTTTAAATGTTGAAAATGGCAATGCCCTGCTTTTGATACTTTTGTTACAATGACGAAAATAATATGATAGGTGTCATTTATTGGCCAGTGCCAGAGTGTCTCCCTGACTGCAGAGGTCTTTACCATTCAACGATTATGTGTTTTAACAAGTAAATTGCACTGAATTAAGTAATGAAAACTTTAATTTAAAATATGTTTTAATAATAACTAAAGATTGATTTTTTAGGCTGCCTTCCAGGAGAATGTTGGACGTCAAGGAACTTTTCCACATGGTATAGATATTCTGACCCTAACTGATTATTATGCAGTTGGAAATCGTAATAACACCTATCTGACTACCAGGTAGGTATTGCCTTTGGAAATACAATGAAATAGCATGCTGTCTGTGGGATGTTAAGTTTGTTTGTTTTGATGAAACTCTGCAGTGGATTCCTTCAAATGTAGGTTCAAGTACATACTGATTACCGCTACACCATTATGGAATAGATATTGCTCTATATGCATTTATAACAGAAGTACATTTCTACTCAACATTTCTATTGATTTATGCTTTCAGTTACAAGATTGCTCAATTTGAGGAATATACAATCTCACTGATAGACCACCTGTACAAGGTCAAGAGTAACCATTGGGATAGGTTTGTTATACCATCTGTTATTAACAACAATAATTATCATACATTATATATTTTGTTTGATAGAGTGATTGATTGATTGATTGATTGATTGAATGATTGAATAATTGATTGATTGCTTGATTGATTGATTGTTTGATTGACTGATTGATTAATTGATTGATTGATTTGATTGATTGTCAGTCAGTTGATCAATACAAAATCCAAACCTAGTTAATAATAATAAAATTTAATATGATAATGACAATTTATTTAGTGCAAGGGACAATAGGTTTAAAATTTCTTTGGTATTTCAGGAATTGAAAAAGTAATAGCTTGTAATTATGGTTGTTGGAAGAGATTAATGTTTACAGAAGTTGGAGTGTTGCAGAGATTTGTGGGTACAATGTGTTTTATAATAGAAATATAAGTAACACAGAGAGTATTAGACTGAATGAGGATTCTGTTCTGCAATATCAGATATGAAAATTGTACTCTAATTGAATTTTATATTTTGAGTCTGACTCAACTTTAACTGGTTAAATATAATGGCTATACACTGGTTTAATGAGTGCTACAGTACAATTTAATTCAGTTGAATGTAACATTTATTCCATTCTTTTTGAATCAAGTAAAAACAATAATACTGAATGTTGAACGGTATATATTTTTGTATTAAATATTATCTTGATTGATTGCTATTAATTCGTTTTTTTTTTCAGTATTATACGTGAACTGACTGGTCAAGCACTCCATGAGTTAACACCGTTAGCGCCTGAGTACATGGCTAAGACTGGTAGGTCATACCAATTATTATTTCTGTTAGGCCTAAAAAGTGCTTTGTTTCGTTGAAAATTTAGAGTAGATATGAACAGAACAGAAGCAAATATTTGTATTTGCGTTGTTGTAGCTAAAAGTGACATTGAAGTAATTGCATAACAGTTTTTCAAACAAGACCAGGAGCGTTAATCTCCAAAATGTTTAAATCGTTAATTTTGAAAAATGATGATTGTCACAACAATTGACAAAAAAAGGGGTCACTCTCGACGTTATTCCTGACTTAAAAACATGTTAACGTTTTGGATTGACAAAGTTAAACGGAGTTCAATTTTAACGATTTTGATCATTACAGTTGGGTGCTTGCGAGGTAACATTGCCCACGGCAAGCATTTACAGCTTTTGGGCCTAGAAATAAATAAAACATTTTGTTAAATTTTTACAATTTGATGAACTTAATCAGAATTATCTATCTAAAAATTGTAGTCAGTTCTTTAAATTTGTTTTAATGGTTTTAATTTTAATTCATTGCAAAGGTATATGAATTTTGTTGCACAGTGTAGTAAATAGCTCAAATTTAGTTGTCTGCTGATTTGAATTTTATCATTAATTTTTTGACTTTGATATAACGATTCAATTCGCCGTTTCAGATCGGCATTTTTGGATTAACGATCAACATGAAAGCAGGTTTTATAGTAATATACTGTAATCAACCTTAAGCTTGTGATGCATTTACCCTTCCAGTCAACAATTGTTTTTGTATTTATTTGCCAGCCACAGTTGATACGTAGGAGAATTGAATTTCAGTATCATGCAGGAAGAATATGTGTAGAGTGCTATATCAAAGCTGACACTTATTACATGTGATCATGTTGTTTTATAGTAACCTGATATTTTTGGATGAATAGATTAAAATAATGCTATTCATTAATATTACAGTAATACCATATCTATTACCATTAACAACATCCATTGACCTGAACACTCGACATGGTGCTGTGTTCGCACTCTCTGAAGTCATACATGCCCTCTACGAATATGCAGTTGCTAATTCCAAGTAAGTTAATCCAAAAAAAATCAAGATATCTGTTGTAATTATACCATTAAGAGTGTGATTTTTTTGTCTTATTCAACCATCTAATTTAGATTTAGTACAATTCAGAAGACATACTTTACCCAAGCAGGAATTTAATTTGCATTTGCATCAATAAGAAAATTGAATAAATACTCCAAGTGAGTGATGTATATATTGCATTCTACTTTTTTATCTGAGATTAATCATTGAATTTTCAGATTTTGAAAGACTCAATAAATTTTATATATTGAAGACAATTTGTAAAAATAGGGATATAGTATAAAAGAAATATTTTATAAAATTATCAAAAACACCATAGTAAAAACCACTTTTACTAGCATTTGGTGTTTATTGTTGTGCTTTTTGTTTACAAGTTATGCCTCCATTAATTATTTAGAAAAATCAGTGTAAATTGCCATTATTCAGGAAGCATGTACTACAAATAACAAACAATGCATAGAAAATATGTCAATGGAATTCACTGGTACCATAATGTAATATTTACATTAATGTCTTTTAATTTGGTTTTATACCACATATTTTTTATAATGATTAAGCGATTGTGGTATTAAAAATAATTGACATTTAAAAATATATAAAAAAGTAAATCAGGAAATGGAAATAGCCATTGTTTTAGGCACCAAGTAAATAAATAAAATAATATTGTGTAATTTTTATAAAGGGATTTAGTGGACTTTGTAGACAGAAGTGTGCTTGAAGTAATAAAGGGAATAACAAAGAAGGTATGTGGTATTAATTTTGTATTCAAACAAATTTCATTTACACTGACCCCCAATACAGTTTTGAGGTGCTTAAAATACTATACAATTTATATCGTGTGGTGTATGTTGCACTTTCAAAAACTCAATTGAGATTTTTACTGCCCACTTCACTGGTTATATGAAGAGGTTTAGGTCATTGAGTGAATTTTGTTGACATACGGTGTATTAATTATCCTACAACCAATCTACATTGCTACGTTACTGGCACACTGATTAAGACATCAAATCAGATTATATAACCAAAAAATGCCTTCTTAGGAATGCCATTCAAAGTTCAGATCATATCAAGGGCGTAGCCAGGATGGAATGAAAGGGGGCCAGAAGTGTGAGCGAAGCGAGAAATTTTTGCTGGGGGGCCGGGACCTCCGAGGGCCCCGGTCGGGGTCCAAAATGTCCCGTTTTCCAAATCAGAATGTCTTAATTTCGAAGTTTAGACCTGTGAGCGAAGCGAGGGGGGCCGTTTAGGGCACCGGTCTGGGTCCAGGGACCGAAGGCCAAAATGAGTGTTGAGACTCATTTTGTAGTGAGACCTCACATGTTTCTTTCTTTTATTATAGATGGAGAGTTCAATGATGTTTCGTGGTATCAGTGGTGAGCTAATGAGACCTGCTGCCTGCTTTCTAATTAAAAAGTCATCCATGTCTAAGCTACCGTTCCATGATGATGCAGAGTTCATTAGTGAGTTTGTGTTTGTAAAACTTAATGATATACTAACAGTACATAATATGTCATTTTGTACTGCATAAGTTGATATTCAACATCATGCTGATGAGGTGTCCCATTGATGTAGTTTATGTGATTATGACATTAGGTGTTGCTGATAGAATTTTATTGGTTTTCATGGAAATTCATAAGCTTCATAAATTTTAAAAATTGCTTGCAATATGTAAACAGGTTACACTGACTAACAGTCAATGTCATCAGTATTTTGAGGGGTTTTTTTTGCTATACTGTATGTTCAATTAGTCAGTAGGTCAGCCGGTCGGTTGGCTAGACGGGTTGGTCGGTTAGTTGGTTGGTCAGACAGGTCAGTCAGTCTGTTGGTTAGTCAATAAAATCTCTTTTTAAGGAGACAAAGATGAGACAGTTATGTATTTTCCACATTGTTTCCAACTTTTTAAAATCTGGTAAATGGTTATGTTCATTGCCTTTGATCATTGATTTATTAATTGTAGATGATGATAACATTCTAGTTAGCTTGTACATGTACTGTACTCATTGCACTTAGTTCTACAACTTGTTTTATTTGTTTATAATTGGAGATATATTTGTGATACTGATGTCCTTACAGAATATCTTGAGACTAGATATTAAAAGTTCATCAAAATAAACCAATAAGATTAATTTTACATATAATTTCATTAAAAAAATGAGTCTTTCTGGTTCATTTGGATGGAATTTTAATTTCTAATTTTTAATTTTTTAAAACCAGATGATTTTTTTTTCACATCTTTTGAAGTGTCTTCCTGCATGGCAATGGCAGGATGTATTGGAAGACGATATGCAGTTTCTACTGATGTATAATAATTGGATTACTGTAGTTACTTGAATCATGAGATCAATTTTGAGATTTAATTGGAGAGATATTTAGTAGTTATATTTGTTTAACAATGACCTTATCAGAGAGGTTGACTACATCTGGTGACTGTTGTCTTCCTTCAGAGCATTGGCAGGATGTATTGGAAGACAACATACAGTGTCAACAGATATATAATCCAGTAATACAAATGGCAGCTGTTGCAGCCCTGCCACACTTCTGCAATGAGTATCTGAAGACTGATGATGGAGTTCCAAAACCAGGGACCAAAGGTAAATTGTGTCCATATAATTTAATACTATATTTAGTTGGTTGATTACAGAGGCATTTTTTTGGAAATAACTAAAAGACAGCTGTATGTATTACATATAGTTAATTGTTTTCAATTTGTAGAACACATTACCAAAAGTTTCTATATGCTTTTGGAAACAAGTGTATAGAAAAAAAGGGGAATAGACAAATGGGGGGTTTCACAAAGTTGGCACCGAAACTGCAGTTGTCAAAAGAAAAATTCTAAAAAAACCCAGCAACAATTGCTATCTTGGTTATCCCTGTCTCACGGAGACTAGCTGACAGGGAAAAATAGCTAAACAAAAACATATAAACCAGTTGTTTATATAATAATTCCAATATCTTTATTATTCCACATGCATGCAATTCATCCACATGCATGCAGTTCATACAAAAATACAAATGATAATTTGTTTATGTAACATTTGTTAAATTTTATTGGCATCATGATTATACTATTATATTTACTACAAAAGAATAATATTTGATAGAATCACTTTGATAGAATCACTTTGATAGAATCACTTTGATAGAATCACTTTGATAGAATCACTTTGATAGAATCACTTTGATA
>JAOTQE010071857.1:0-16855 GCA_025631205.1 Nesometra sesokonis
AAAATTCAAATTTTCGGTTGTTAAATTGACAAAAATAAATCTCACTATTTTTGGATCTCCAAACTTGGGAGCTCTGTGATCAATTATCAAGCCTTCTTTCAATGTATATTTCAAGCAATCACATTATTTTGTATATTTATCATGTTTTTGAAAGTAAATAAATGTCTAAATGTCAATGTCAATAAAATAGTTAACCTCGTTAAACATCAAAGATTTTATCGTTTTTGTTAAATTTTAGGTCATTTTGTTTGGTTTATCAAAATAATGTTTTTATCGTACACAAAATGAAGTTCCACCATGTCGTTCTATAGCTATCAATTTTTTAATTGGTATAAAAATAACTTATTGATCGTCAGCATAGTTCAGGTAAGAACGTTGTTGTGTTACCACAAGATTCACATTTGACGATAACTCGGATATCATTTGTTTTTTTAATTAATTGAGAATTGTTTTAAAACATAAATATAAAACACACAACCTTTAATCAGTTTATCATTGTAGTACCAGTTTGCAGAATTGGTTCCATTCCGACAGTATGACGCAAATAACGTTCCATGTTCCTTTAAAATCGTAGCGTTTGGTCTAACATAGAGACCATCTGTAATTACAGACCCAAATGATGAAGTTAATAAGTGCTATAGAATAACTGTCATTTACTTTAAAAATGAGAGCGGACTGGGACCAGGTAATAAAAAATAATTAATTTAAAAAACGATAAGTTACTTTATTAATAAATAGAACTCTTTTTTCTGTTAGAAATAAAAAGATATAAAATTTTCTTTTATAGGCCTGCCGATCGCATCATTTCTTTATCAACCAGGATTATCGGGCTATAAAAGAATTATAATAGGGCGTACTTTACACAAGTTTTTAAATCTCATTTTTTATTAAATCCGAAAAAGTTGTAAAGTAAACTTACCTGCTGAGAAAACTAAGGCATAAAGTACAATCAGACCTAGCTTAACCTTCATGTTGCTTTAGAGCCCAGTACACAAAAATGTTTTCATTTGAAACTCGAGAGTTACTAAATTGTAATCTTTCCTTGTTTAGTTTCTGAATTATTTTCACTTTTAGAGATGTAATGAAAACTCATTGCAAAAGTGAAAATATCGTTTATTTGTTTAATATTCTGGATGTGGTTTTGACATTGAAATATTCGGAAGTTAGCCTCTGTCTGTCATATGAAAAGTCGAATAAAAAATTGTGCAATCAAGGCCAACAAATATATAATAGACGTACATACGTCCCTTCCTCGTCCAATTCAATATGGTCTGGCATATGACAATAAACGAGACCAACAAATATATAATAGATCTACATAAGTCCCTTCCTCTATAGGACCGGACTATCTATGCTTTAAAAAGTGTTAGTTGTAATTTCAGCTTACAATTTCTATACATAAACATTTACTGTAGTAAGTTTGCACTTAACCAGATTCAACTTAATAAGTAAAATAATAGTAATTTTAGCCTTGTAAGTTAACATGATTTGCACCATATCAGAATTAACCTATTGCAATTGATAATGGCTAATAAAAAATAGATATAAGGCTATAACATAGGCTATAACATTGTACATTTATAGGTTTAAAATATTTTTTTAAAAGTTGATTAAGCTATTAAGTTAGTCTAGCACCAGTACGGCTAGAAAATCGGTCTTCTAGAGCCGCGATATAGTCGAGGTTCACATGATTTAGTTGCAGTTCTAGTCATAGTTCGTTTTATGAATATGAAATTACGTGTCAGTGTAAATTTACACTTTTTACCTACCATTAAAATTTACTGACCTGATTGACAGTTTCAGCCATCTTTATCAAACGCTGGCCATCGTCAGAGTGATGGCTCTGTTGAAGCAGTCCGCTCACCGGTCGCCTAACAACACAGTGTCGTATTATTTGACTCAGTAAGTGGGCACTTTTTCTCTGCTCATAGTCTTGTCTTCTCTACTGCTGATCTATAGCCCCTTTGATGCGTCTAATGGATTCATCGTCTGCTCTGTTTATGATCTATTGATGTTCCAATCAATGATGTGATTTTCTTGTAAGGTGATGGGACAAAATTGAAGGAACATCAGACAGAAACCGAAAAAGTAAAACAGATAAAGAATTCCCTACTCGTCAGCCTCGCAAGAACTTCCAATCGGAAATAAAAAAATCAGCTATAGCGGACCACGCCTTACAAAAAAATCACATTCATTGCCTGCCAATTTCTCAAACAATTGAACTATTATATTTAAAAGAAATGGAATATTAACGTGTTAAACGTAATGGAAGCTTGACTAACCAACAAATAATACTGGCCAACATATATTAGACCTGCTCATGAATTAGTCCTGCCAAACTCCAAACCAATGATGACCAACAGATATTAAACCTCCCTAGAATGGGTCTTGCCAACAAATGGCCAACAGATATTAGACCTCCTCAGAATTTTGAGTCCTGACAAACTCCAAACCAATGATGGCCAAAAGATTAGACCCCATCAGAAATGGGTCATACCAAGCTACAAACAAAAAATGGCCAACAAATATTATTAAACTTCCTCAGAAATGAGCCAGTGCAAAAATCTCAAAACCAATGATGGCCAACAGATATTAGACTTAAAAAATGAGTCCTGTTAAACTCCAAGCAAATGATGGCTAACAGATATTAGACCTCCTTGGAATGAGTCCTACCAAACCCCAAACAAATGATAGCCAACAGATATTAGACCTCCGCAGAAATGAGTCCTGCCAAACACCAATAACGGTCAACAGATATTAGACCTCCTCAGAAATAAGTCGGTAACAAACTTAAAACCAATGATGGCCAATAGATTTTAGACCTCAGAAATAAGTCCTGTTAAACTCCAAGCAAATGATGGCCAACAGATATGAGTAAGTACCAAACTCAAAACCAATGATGGCCAACAGATATTAGACCTCCTCAGAAATGATTCCTGCTAAACTCTAAACCATGGCCAACAGATATTAGACCTCATTAGAAATTAGTCTTACCAAGCTCCAAACCGATGATGGCCAAACGATATTAGACCTCAGAAATGAGTCCTGCCAAACTCCAATTCAATGATGGGCAAAAGATATTAGACCTCCTCAGAATTGAGTCAGTAACAAACTACAAACCAGTGATGGCCAACAGATATTAGACCTCCTCATAAATGAATCCTGCTAAACTCTAAACCATGGCCAACAGATATTAGACCTCCTCAGAAATGAGTCCTACCAAGCTCCAAACCGATATGAGATATCCGCAGAAATGAGTGCTGCCAAATTCCAAACCAATGATGGCAAACAGATATTAAACCACCTTAGAAATGAGTCTTGCCAAACTCCAAACCAATGATGGTCAACAGTATTAGACCTCAGAATGAGTCCTGCCAAACTCCAATTCATTGATGGCCAAAAGTTATTAGACCTCCTCAGAATTGAGTCCTTACAAACTCCAAACCAATGATGGCCAAAAGATTAGACCCTCTCTGAAATGGGTCATACCAAGCTCCAAACAAAAAATGGCCAACAAATAGTTCCAAACTCAAAACCAGTGATGGCCAACAGATATTAGACCTCTTTGGAATGATTCCTACCAAACTCCAAACAAATGATGGCCAACATATATTAGACCTCCTTAGAAATGAGTCATACCAAACTCCAAACCGATGATGGCCAAACGATATTAGTCCTCCGCAAAAATGAGTCCTGCCAAACTCCTATAATGGTCAACAGATATTATACCTCCTCAGAATTGAGTCTTAACAAACTAAAAACCAATGATGGCCAACAGATATTAGACTTCAAAAATGAGTCCTGTTAATCTCCAAGCCAATGATGGCTACCAGATATTAGACCTCCTTGGAATGAGTCCTACAAAACCCCAAACCAATGATGGCCAACAGATATTAGTCCTCCGCAGAAATGAGTCCTGTCAAACTCCAATAATGTTCAACAGGTATTAGACCTCAGAAATGAGCTCTGTTAAACTCCAAGCCAGTGATGGCCAACATATATTAGACCTCAGAAATGAGTCCTGTTAAACTCTAAACCAATGATGGCCGACAGATTTTAAACCTCCTTGGAATGAGTCCTACCAAACTCCAAATCAATGATAGCCAACAGATATTAAACCTCTGAATTAGTCCTGCCAATCTACAAACCAATGATGGCCAGGCGATATTATACATCCGCAAAAATGAGTTCTGCCAAATTCCAAACCAATGATGGCAAACAGATATTAGACCTCGTCAGAAATGAGTCCTGCCAAACTCCAAACCATGGCCAACAGATATTAGACATCCTTAGAAATTAGTCCTACCAAGCTCCAAATCAATAATGGCCAACAGATATTAGACCTCAGAAATGAGTCCTGCAAAACTCCACCAATGATGGCCAACAGATGTTAGACCTTCTCAGAAATGAGTCAGTGCCAAACTCAAAACCAATGATGGCCAACAGACATTAGACCTCCTCAGAAATAAGTCCTGCAAAACTCTAAACCATAGCCAACAGATATTAGACCTCCTCAGAAATGAGTTTTACCATGCTCCAAACCGATGATGGCCAACCAATATTAGACCTCAGAAATGAGTCCTGCCAAACTTCAATTCGATGATGGCCAATTGATATTAGACCGTCTAAGAAATGATACCTGCCAAACTTCAAACCAATGATGGCCAACAGATATTAGACCTCCTCAGAAATGAGTCCTGCAAAACTCTAAACCATGACCAACAGTTACACCTCCTCAGAAATGAGTCCTACCAAGCTCCAAACCAATGATGGCAAAAAGATATTAGACCTCAGAAATGAGTCCTGCCAAATCTCCAAATCAATGATGGCCAACAGACCTCTTTAGAAATGAGTCTTGTCAACAAATGGCCAACAGATATTAGACCTCCTCAGAACTGAGTCCAGACAAACTCCAAACCAAAGATTAGACCTTCTCAGAAATGGGTCATACCAAGCTCCAAACAAAAAATAGCCAACAAAAATTAAACTTCCTCATAAATGAGCCAGTGCCATGAAACTCAATGCCAATAGATATTAGGCCTCCTCAGAAGTGAGTCCTGCCAAACTCCAATAATGGCCAACAGATAGTAGGCCTCAGAAATGAGTCAGTTTCAAACTCCACACCAATGATGGCCAACAGATATTAGGCCTCCTCAGAGATGAGTCCTACCAGGGAACAGTTAAGGGTCCTACCTAACTCTAAACCATGGCCAATTGAAGCTCTCGTAAGCCCTCGGGTTCGCTAAAACTGTCCGCTTACGAGTTCGGCCAATAGAGTACCAATGCTGTAGGGCCTGTATACGTCATTATGTCTCGCATTTCACAGCCTTCTCAACACAAATGGCCCCTCAATTTTCTATACACCGCATTCTATATTTTATTAATAATTGTTTAGGCCTATCATTTAAAGATGAGTTATATAATGATTCTCAGTCAATAAGGACGATGTTACAGACATTGTATTCGTTGTACAGAAAAAATCACTAAATTTTCCAGGGATGTCTGCTGATGGGAGGTAAATCAACATACAAAAAATCTACATTTTAAGACAAAAAGTGTCCGCGTCCGCTTACGGGAGGTGTCCGCTTTACGAGAGGTGCACTAAGCAGATAGGAAAAACCAACGTGTTTTTGAATAGGCCTAAGTGTCCGTGGGAGGTGTCACGAGAGATGTCCGCGCAGGGACCGGGTTCCAAACCAATTATGGCCAACATATATTAGACCTCCTCAAAAATGAGTCCTGCAAAACTCCAAGCCAGTGATGGTCAACAGATATCACAGACCTCCTCAGTTTGCAAACTCCAAACCAATGATGGGCAACTTATAATAGACCTCCTCAGAAATGAGCCCTGCTAATCTCCAAACAAATTATGAGCAACAGATATTAGATCTCCTCTGGAATTAGCTGTCAAACTACAAACCAATAATGGCCAACAGATATTAGACCTCCTCAGAAATGAGTCAGTGTCAAAACTCGAAACCAATAATGGCCAACAGCTCAGAATTGAGTCCTGCCAAACTCCAAACCAAGATCCCAACCAATAATGATAATCCAGTGGCTAACAGATATCAGACCTGCAGAAATGAGTCCTGAGTCCAAAACAATTATGTCCAACAGATATTAGACCTTTTATTGTATGTAAGATTTCGATGTTCTGTGTAAAAGCATCATATATTTTCTTTAAAAAATCACGGCTGCCCAAAAAACATAATATAGGCCTACCGTAACAATAACATTGTATAGATTTGTTTTTGTAATTACGCGACTTTATTTCCGGGTTTGCTTACCGTGGTGTTTTATAGAGGGCGCTCTTCAAAGTCGAGCAACAGTGGTAAATCACGCGATCACTTTTCTCGTCAAAACAACACAAGTAAAAACATTACGTGAGCGAACATGGCGTCTGGCCTACGTTGTGTAGGTATTTTTTGTATATTTTTCATAGCATTTGCTATTTGTGACGGTCGTCGACATGG
Source organism: Nesometra sesokonis (assembly GCA_025631205.1). Lineage (NCBI taxonomy): Eukaryota > Metazoa > Echinodermata > Crinoidea > Comatulida > Antedonidae > Nesometra > Nesometra sesokonis. The sequence continues at coordinate 6,474 of JAOTQE010071857.1, forward strand.
CTCAAAAGCGAAAACAATTCACCAAGCTCCAGTTGCTTTTAAAGATTCCCTAGGAAGTAATATTTTTAGAATTAAAAGAGATGTCGGAAAAGTCCAGGCCAGCGATGAAACACTTCATCGTCGACGTAGGGACACTGCAGGAGCAACAGATGATGGTGACGTTTTACCTGAAGTTACGAAGGTAAGAGCCTACCCTTACGAAAATGTCCTGTGGTAATTACAATATAATTTTACCACAGGAAAATTACCACAAGAAATTCCTGTGGTTTTTTCGGACATTTACTGTGGTAATTGTGATATTTATCAAGTAACACAGGCGTAACACAGGACTTTAATTAATGTGGTAATATACCACAGGATGTTGTGTGGTACTCCTGTCATACCACAACAATTTGTTCAATTCTGTGGTAATTCCTGTGATTAATCAAGTACCACAGGAATACCACAGGACATTTTTGTAAGGGTAGCTGGAGTGTTTACAAAAATATATATACAGTAAAATGTGTTTTGCTTCCTAGATGTGCGTGTGTTTATTTTACTTGTTTGATAAGCCTTTTGACTAATTACTATGTTATTGTTATCGTTCTGTTTCTTTATTATGTTATGAATTCAGAAGTGGTAGGTATGTTACAAAAACCGTGACAGCACACACTCATGTTTTGGTCAGTTTTTTTAACAGTGACGTTGTAGTCTGGTACCAGACATGGTATTTTCTAAAATCTATAAATATTGTTTTTCTGATTGGATATCGATGGTGTGATACATAAATGTAGATGAAGTGTCAAAGAAGGGTCATGAAATGTTTTTGTCTCCACCATCTTATATTCACACATGTGGTAACCATTTGAAATTTACCCACGATTTAAATTCACTTTTTTTTAAAGAGGGGAATTTGCAATAATTGTTTAATTAACATAGGACAGTTAGTTTATTATATAATTGTAATTATTGGGTAATTCCATGTTAAATCAAAAAATGTAATGTAATGTAATTAGATTTATATAGCCCCTTACACCGTAGTCTCAAGGCGCTGTGGACCAGATGTTAACACATTCCTATGACTTTCTACGCCCCTAAGGGCCACGTCATGTCATGGCAGCTGCTACTCAGCGCCGATACTTCTGTCCACGACAGGGATTGTGTATGGACCAGTACACCAGTACCCCTACTCGTCTCGAAAGATGTAATGGGTTCTTTATAGTGCACATGAGCCATTGTGTACACTGGGCCTGCGGTTCCACCACCAGAACTATGATGCGAGCGGGCCTCGAACCCATGCTGTTGTTATTGCTATGGCTCACGGTTCCCTGCCTTAACCACTCGGCCATGCGACTCGCACCTTTGGCTCATTGAATTTTACCTTTTACTTGACCTTGATCTTAACTGTGACCCGACACCTTCAAAATTTAGTCACCTTGAGATCTTTGCTCGAGGAACATTATGGCCAAGTTTCAAGAGTGTCTGATGAAAATTGTAGCTTTTAGGCTGTTCACAAAGAAACAACCAAAAACACTCAAACACACAAACATGGACGAAAACATAACCTCCTCCAACTTCTTTGGCGGAGGTAAAACTTCGGTGAAATTAGAATTTAAATTGCAAAAGATGTTTCTAACAAGAGAATAGAGTTATTGATAAATTGAATGGATAGAAAATCATCACATCATATGTAATGTGCTATGGGATTGAAACCTGGAAATTAAGAAAAATTTAATAACTAGACAGGAAGAGACCGGAATACAGTAGTTGGCGTGGAAAAGGATGGAGAAAATCAGTTGGGAGGACAAAGTATTGAATGTACCAGAGAAAGTAAATGAAAAAAAGAACACATGCATTGTTAAACCAGACTGCCTGTGATGTAACATTTTATTTGTGTATTATTTTATTTATTTATTTTGTTTTATTTATTTATTCATTTATTTATTTATTTTATTTACTTTTTTACTTTTTATTTTTTAAACGGTGGCCATGACTTAAAGTTCTCATGAACTTACATTGATCTCCCTCCACACATTTATTGCTATTTTATATATACCTTTTTTAGATCTTAAATTGTATAAATTGTCTTATGATATGTGTGGAAAATAAAATAAAACAGAAACAGAAGAAACAGAAGTACCCTTGTGCGAGTTGTATGGCCGAGCGGTTAAGGCAGGGGAACCGTGAGCCAAAGCAATAAAGTTTCGAGATGAGTAGGGGGTTACCCCGGTGTACTGGTCCATACATCCCCTGCTGTGGACAGAAGAATGTAGCGCTCGTTTTGCGGGCAACAGGACACGACAGGACCCTTAGGGGCGTAGAAAGTCAAATGAACGTGTAACATCTGGTCCACAGCGCATTGAGACTGTATTGTTTAAGGCGCTATATAAGAATCGAATTATTATTATTATTATTACCCTGAGTTTTTACGTTAATCGTTTTAAATTACATTCTTGAGTGCTTCTTACATCAAATGTGTGGTATATTTTGGTGTTTGATTCGTCTCACATCCACAGAAATAAGATCATTCGTTTCGGACTTGTACCGTGCTACAGACTATTATAATATTATCATTTTGCAAGGGCTGATTTAAGGGAGAGGAGGAAGGGCGGACCGGCTGCGACCCCCCTTTCCGAAAGTGAAGTATATTACTATTATTAGCATTGTCTATAAAATGAAAAATTTTCAGCAATCATAAGACAAGAATTTATCAATTAACCCGCCCCTGCTAAGGGCATTTCCAGACATCTAAAGACCAACATTTTCCGGGAGAGCATGTCCCCAGACCTCCTCTACCGCCCTTTTCCAAAAGTCTGCATCCGCACCTGTTCCATGCTGTTATTCTACTATATTGTTTCATTATCGTTTTCTATGGTTATTTCACTTTGGGAAGAAGGGGGCATACACTTCAGGGGTGGATCCAGAATCGTGTAAAAGAGGGGCGCAAAATTCCTGGCCGGTTGGGGGTGTCAATGGTTTCATATTTAACAATCAATTATTGCGTGTATTTCGACTATCTTATGCTGTACATAGCTGTCTGCAGTTTGTATGTTTCCTATTTTCGGCACAGGATATAATATAAGAGTGGGCGCAAATTCATTTTTTACGATATTAGAGGGGCGCGCACCCCGGATGCACCCTTCTAAATCCACCCCTGCTTTCTCTTGGGTTTATACCCAATTTACCAAACCGGCACATTATGTATCTCTTAGGTAAAACATGGATGATTATGTTGATAATACAAAGATCTTCATTGGTTCATGGTTTATTGGTTATTAGCCCTTTAGTCCTGAGGTCGGCTCTCAACTTTTCTTGAAGAAAGCCACACTGGGAGCAGACACAATTTCTTCCGATAGGGCATTCCAGTTTGAAACCACTCTGTTACCAAAGAATTGTTTAACAATATCAGTTCCTATATACTGTTTTTAAATTTTCTTAGAGTGTCCTCGAAGGCCTTGTCGGTTTGCAAGAGAAAAGAAGGTATTTGGTGAAGTGTATTTTTGGTTAATATATTTAAAAGTCTCAGTTATGTCGTTTTCAAATCTTCTCTCTTCTAGCGAAGGAATGTTTATCATAGATGGACAGAGTTTCAAACATCGTCGCTGCACCCTTCAAAGCTTTGTTTGGCTATCGGACACCAGACAACTGAAGCATACTCTAAAATTGGCCTGATGATGGATTTATACAGAATAGAATATCTACTTTGATTTTTTAGCTCTTTTTATTGTTTAGACATAAATCTTGTCGAACTGATGCTTGTTATCGACCGATGTAAAACCAATACAAATCTTGATGATAAAAATAAATGTTGAAACGCAAAATGTGCTTGTATGAGACTTATATCAGCCCATATAAATATATTGTAAATTTCAATGCGTAAAAATGCCTGTATATTTAAGAGCTCGTTAACTAAAACTATAGCTGGTAGTATATCTCAATAATCTTTGTTGAAGATTGTAAGATTTTTTATTATCATTATTTTTAAATAAGCGTTCCAATTTCGATTGTCTACTTTTATATTTGAGTATTTTTTATCTTCCAAGTTTATTGGTCCACACAGCGATGGACAATAACACAACATAGTGAAAATCATACAAAACATAGGCCTACATTAAAATGTTAATGCAATGTATATCAATTTAAATGTAACTAAATTAAATATGAGAAAGACATATATTAAGCCAAGGGTTTTAAGTATGTTCCTAAAAAAAAAAAAGCATCAATAGTAGGCCTATTTCTTTTGTTTAGAAAGTTACATTGTACCGCAAACTACATCATTCTCTCCACTGACGAATATTCATTATTATGTTTACTGTATGAAGAATTTGATTTCATCTAGTTGAATTTAATATTATTTTCATTTATTTTTAGCCCCGACTAGACGGAGCTCAAGAAGTACCCGTCTGATTAATGAATTAAGTTAGTAAGCAATCATTGTGGTAATACTTTACAAAACTTTCTAATGGAGATGTACACCTAATGTTTTTTTTTAGCTCCGACTAGACGGAGCTCTAGAAACACCCATCTGATTAATTAATAATAAGTTAGCAAGCAATCATTTTTGATGAATGATGGTAGGAAAATATAGAATGCGTTTGACTGTTTATTTTTTCTATAGTCGTCGGGAAGATGAATTGAACCCGTGCATAAATTTCAGTTTTACTTTGCAAGTCAATATATAGAGTATAGAGTTTAAGACGAAAATAATGATTCATCGAAAACTTGTATGAAGTACCCTTTAAAAAAAAAAATACCTAGTCAGAGGTCAGAGGTAGTTTCTTGATGTTATTAATGCCTTAAAGTTTATTCTAAATAATGGCTTTATTTTCTATGTCTACTTTAGAGCATTATTGACCACATCCGTGGTAGTATCCCATGATATGGTGGTTTTTATTGGGTTAACACTGTTAATTACCTTTATCTACCTTGTCACTATCGTTATCTACCATGTTAACAGTGTTATTTTTTAAAGGGTATAGTCCACAAAATAACTCGAAATGTGCATAAATGTAATTACAGATTACAAGTCAAAGGTTTTACCCGCTCGGCCAATTAACACTCAACAGTAGAACAGAGATTTAGAAGGAAATAACGAACATTCAGAATTTTGGGGAAATAAATGTGAGGTTCCACCACAAAGTGAGTTGCATCGTAGGTGAGATCAAATTAAGATAATCACCAAAATAGGTTTGAAGTAAAATTGTTTAGAAATTTAGTTTTAATCAATTATGAGTACTGTGGTACTTATATTCCATTATAAAATACCTTTAGGTCACTTTTCATTCAGGAAAGTGTTCTTTATGCAGATTTTCTGAAATTTATAGTCTTCTAATTGTTTATTATAGGCAATTTTCTCAAAACCATGTTTCCATAGATGAAAATTTCAAATACTCATATCTTTGGATCCACTTATCCAATGAATTTCATTTAAAGTGTAGATTACAGCTTATAATATGCTCTAATAGAATGTACTAATAATTCAATTTAGATTTTCCTACCATGAGACTCATTTTGTGGTGAGAGTTCACATATTTGTCGAGAAAAGCTGAGTTTGAGACATATGAATTACTGTAAGAGTCATTCCATTAGAAGGACAGCACAGAGCCGGAGCATATCAAGATACATAGTGCCGTTCCGTATTTCTTTTCTTTCCTTCTTGCTATCTATGATTTTTTTTTTGTTTTACGAAATAAGATGAATTATTTACTAACAAATTTAATATCCCTTTTTTCAAAAGAAATAGTTATAGCGCATCATTTTAATTGCAAATAAATATTTGACCTAAAACCGTACAGGGCCGTAGCCAGAGTTGAAAAACAGACGAGGTGAAGTCTGGGGGTTACATAGGATTCCAGAGACTGGAAGCTTCTGTTGGAAGTCAGAGTTTGAGTCCTCCTTAAAAAGCCAAATTTAAAAAAAATTCAAACGAAGCGACCGCCTCGTCTTCCTCATGCTGGCTACGGTACTGGCTTAATGTACATTGTATGAACTATCATTAACATCTTTCATACTATGTTTACTCTCATATCACTTAAGTCGAAGTTACGTATTGGTCCCGAGACCATTTTTCTTTCACCATGGATAGGATTTCTTCATCAGTACCTTTATGATTGAATACGTCTTGTCGAGATTATGAACGTAAATTGTCCATACCCACACTAAATTCTTTGCAGGATAGTTTCGGGAACGTACCTCGTATACAAACTTGCTATAATAAATAATATATTATTTAATAATGTAGTCACATAATATTAAAAAAATAAAATAAAGACTTTCTACCCTTATAACAACTGCAATGTATTCGAATATAATTTTTAATTTTTAATGTGTAATGTGTACAACTGCTTGTAAATGTTAGTGAACGTTCAGAAGGTCATTTACTTTGTATGCACTCAAGACTCCTCCAATTTAAGTTTCATTAGGAAAACTTATTTCTTGAATTAGTTTTTAATAAATAAAAGTAAGGAACGCTTTACGAATAAAGAATCCAATAATAAGTCACTCGTGTTAATAATAAACAAGTCATAATTTCGACATCCAAAAGTGTAGAATTGGTTTGATTTTCAATAGATTTTAATCATTTTATGATTTATATCTACAGGTCGCGTTTTTATTTTAATATGTTGATATTTTTCCAATATCATAAAATAAACCAGGGAACAAAACAACAATTGTTGTCACGCTAATGACAGTCACAATATATCTTTATAAAAAATCAAAGTACAATGGATTCGATGAGGAGACAGTTAGATTAACTAGAACGTCTTGATGAATTACTTCATACGATAACAATGATATCACGAATATGTTTTTCTCATATTTTTCTTACATAAATTCATGATCAAATACGCTGTATCTGTAACATCCTTCTGAACATGGTTTTGAATTTGTATGGCTTAATCAGGGTGTTGAAAAAAAGAATACGCAATAGAAATGTCTCAGAAAATATGCAATTTTATATGTTAATATCTTAGAATCAAGAGTACAAATCAAGCACTAATCAAGCAACAAACTTCAAACACAGACGATGTTTTACTCTTTTTAGAGCAGGCTCTTTATAGGCCTAAACAAACAAAATGCTGCCCAAATGAAATAGAAGATCAATATAATATTTGCCTTATATGTCCGTTATCATTCGGAGAGAAAATTGTTACTTCCCTCTTATTGTTGGAATAACCCAAACCGTTTAAAGTTCGTTCATTTAAGCCCCTTTCACATAGAAAAACCGCAATCCTACTATAAACACGCCGGCGTTACGCCGGCGTTTACCCTTTCACACAGCTGGTCAAAATACCGTATTAATACCGTAATTCTGTCTGAAAGGGATCGCTCGCGGTAGGAGTATTATCAAATTGAGGGTCGATTTTTCGCGCGTTTGAGATTGTTGTTGTTTCGTCACACTTTAACCTCCATTTTGTTATGCATCAGTGCGTAACACGGCGATGCGCCCTCTTTACCTTTCACACAGAATCGACAAAAACCTACTACGGTATTAATACGATATTTTGACTAGGTCCCGAGGAGGATTAATTTAAGCCGGCGTTTCCCTTTCACACAGAACGCCGGCGTTTACAAAATAGGGTATTAATACCATTTTAATGGTCTGTGTGAAAGGAGTTTTATTCAGATCAAATAAGTATTAAATATCGTTATCTAAGTTCTTATATGACGAATGAATATGATTTTTTAAAAATGTTTATCTATAAATGAAGGTGCATTGTAACTACTCAACGAGCTATATAAAGTGTCGAAATGCATCAAATAAGTTCTTTAAAATTTGTTTTAATTCGTAATATTCTTCTAAAACTAGATTAAAAGTATGACTCGTAAACTGTAATTGCACTCAAACACAGGAGGAATATATCCAAACGAACGTTTTGACATAAAACAATAATCAATTGGAAAAGAAACAACGATTTTATCTTCATATTTTCGTCAACACACTACATTTAGGCCTATTTACAAAAAGAGGAATACACCGTACCGGTACACTTTTTTAAACAAGTTTCCACCTATTCGTTATAAAACTAAATTCTGTTGTCGAACGATAATTGGCAGAGCGGGCAAACAATGTAAAAAGGAATTGAAGCACTGGTTCAATTCTTCTTCAAGGCTATACACAAAATATCGTAATAAAGTCAAGAGCCTTCTAACTTTTCCGATGATCCAAATTAAGGAACTTATACCCGATTCACACGTAAAGGAAATTGTAACAAAATGTAACATATTGTAACAGGGGCTTATCCCTAGATATTCATACGAAGAATCAATGCATTCACACATTTGGGTAAAAGAAACTCATTAGAACCTTGGAAATAAAGAACAAGACCAGACCAGGGACTTTGAGTTACCTACGTAAAAGCAAAATTTCTAAATGTAACATCTAAAAATCTTTAAAGATTCTAAATACCACCTAGATTTTAAAAGGATGTAACCTATGGAAGCGTGTGGAGTAGCGGTAAGAATTTGGGCTTCCAATCGTGAGGTCGGCAGTTCAAGTCCGAGGCTCGCCACTCGTTTGTGTCCTTGAGCAAGGCACTTCATCTGCAATTGCATCTCCCCACCCTGGAGTGCTGTAGTAGTGGGTACCTAGGAGGCTCGAATGTCAATGCAGCAAAGACGTCATGCCAATGATTGGGCTAATAATGTGGACAGCGCAATGAGACTTAATTGTATAGAGCGCTATATAAAAGCCTACATATTACTATCATTAACCTGATGTAACATTTTAGACCATTCACAGGTAGGCCTGCCTTAAAATACAATTTGTTACATTAGGTAAGATTTTGGTACGTGTGAATTGGGTATAAATTAATCAGACCGATCATTTTAGAGCTCCGTCTAGTCGGAACTAAAACTAACAATATAGGCTATATATCATATAAATGAAAATGTATGATAGGCCTATGATACATCAAGTACCTATAGCGTTTTGCTTTTTTTAATAAATCGAATCGCAACACGAACCGCATACTTATCAGTTTTATTTAATTGGAGAGATGATTATTTCAGAACAACAGTCCGTGTTACCAAACTGCTTAGCAACAAGTATGGAACGTTCGATACTCTGTAATGTTTCACGAACAGGAAGAAATAATGTAAACATGTTCCGCCTAGAGACATTTTCTGATTCTGGAGAGAGGTACAGTAGACGAAGTAACGAGTATGGACGCTATTAAAATTGTCCAGCGTGCGTTTAAATATAGAGGAAATTGCAATGAATAAAATGCTGTCACTAAATCAAATATATAAGTTTAAAGAGGCACACGATTGCGGAAAATTCGTTATTCCCAATCGATTTTAGTTAATAATGATACAGTAACATCCTTTGTCTTCGGTTATTAAGTAAAGTATAACGACTTGTACATGTTCTTTGTTTTTTCTCCTTGCTATTTTTTTTTATCAGTAAACAAACACAGTAGATTCGTATTTTCGGAGAAGAATGTACTCTAAAAGTGTATCGTACTTCAATCTGTTTGTTCAACAGAAAAATGCCAAAATAATGACTGGGTGAGTAGATATACCCGAAGAAAGCCAAATTGAATTTAAACAACTGAGAAATAATGTTAATTAAATTTCTAAAAACTATAGGATATGAAAATGGTTGTTTACAAATTAGATATATTTATACAATATTACACAACGAATGACATCTTGCAGACTTTTTTGTTATGTATAGATCTAACTAGTAAAATACTTCTACCCTTACACTCAATGCAATCTTGATTTGGTAATTTGGGCCCACAAACCAAGTAATATTGCTGACAATACACTCAATGAAACGGTAAAGAAAAACGGTATGTTTTTTAGATATGTAAATGCGCCAAACGTCGGACAGGCAAACGGAAGGTAACAATGTTATACCGTAGTTCTCTCTTAGGGTTTGTATAAGATATTCAGGCACATCAAGGACATAGTCAAATTCAAAATTGTACTTTTTAAAGTAACATATAGAAAAAAACAATCATGCTTCCTATAAGTTAGATTGAAGTACCGGTAACATGAACATTAATTGAAGTTAACAGGTTTCAACATGTGTTAACAATACAGAGTGTGTGGGCCTGTTAGAATGTAAGTGTGTGTTGAAACTAACAAATTACATTATTTTCCCCTGGTTCTATAATCACTTACATAGATTGATGACTTAATTAAAGAGATGCTTTGCAACAATAAAGATGATGCTTTGTATATCATACATCAATATCATGCTTATAAACTAACTTAATAGGTTTTAACGCACGCCTATGTCAGACATGCCAAGTAGTACGGATTCTCCGTATTTTGTACGGAAATTTGAGCAAAATACGGAAGTACGTTTTTCTATTTAAAAATACGGAAAATTCCGACCACCAGCACTCCCATGCTGCCGACCACCACTTGCCGAGGTTTAGGCTAGGCCTGAC